>JBCEWC010004670.1:0-26710 GCA_038996855.1 Solanum aculeatissimum
TGCTACATTAATCATTGTTTTCTTAATAGGTGTGCCATGTCAAAATTTGACATCTAATTGTGAACGGAGGGAGTATTAAATGTTACTCCCTCCGACCCAATTTATTTGTCATGTATGCTAAAAATAGTTATCCCAAAATAATTGTCAATTTGAATAATCAAGAGAGAATTAATTATTCGTTTCAAACTTTGCCCTTAGCATTAATTACTCTAAAATTAAGAGACATATATATAGATAAAAATTTGATTAATTATAAGGGGTATATTAGTCCAATAACACTCTTAATTAATTTTTTTCTTAAGGGTTATGCCAAATTTTAACATGACAAATAAATTGGGATGGAGGAAGTAATATAATAGGACTTTTTCTATTAAATGCATTATTCCTTCATTATTAAATGCTAAAATTGTTTCCTTTTTTTTTCCTTTCGTTACCCAGTAGTCCTATGCGAACTTTTTCTTTTTTTTTTTTATTATTATTTTTACGAAACAGATTTGCATATATTCATTTAATGTCATTTTATGGGACATTAATTTAATACACACGTAAAATCATTTTCAAACAACAATTATTATACCTTCTTCAAACATAAAATTAGTTCTTCAAAATTTTTAATAAAATTCATATTTATATTGATTTAATACACATAAACTAAACATAAAGTTGACATTTAAATTATCTTAATGAAATCTAAATTGATACCAATTTAATATTTACACGTAATTTGTACCAAACTATATTTTAATGAAATCCAAATATATACTGGTTTAATACACATAAAATCAACTTCTTCTATTTTCAAAAATTTCATTAAATTTTTTATTTTTAAAAAATATATATATCAACATGATACAAAACTTCAATTAATCTATCGAAGTATAAATACATTTTAGTCCATTTTAATATCAAGTTCATACAAAATTTATGTATATATATACACACACATCTGCCATTACTTGTAATATGCTTTTAGTACATATATAAACTGTAATAAGTAATCAAATATATATCTTGGGAGTATCACAAACATTGTATCTCTAGGTCCAATTGATCAGCTTAGGAAAAATCTAGTTCAATGTAATCTGTCCAATTTGAATAATTGGCATAAGAGTATCTTTATTACATTTATTAGCCAAAAATAAGTTGGCATAAAATGGCCACTTCTCACTTTTGGGCCAACTGAAGTAACAATGTATTATCCATAAAACTTCTAGTAGAAATAGAAAGGCTAAACTATCAAAACAAACATATATCATTACCTTATATACTAATTCTACCTACAATTTTATATAATTATTTAACATCTCATTAGGGGTGTGCATCAATCGATTCAGTTTGATTTATTAATTTTTGATTTATAAATATTTTGGTCCTTAACGGTTTGATTTTCGGTTTACTCAATAAGAAAATGCTCATAAAATAAATATAAAACTTCTCTAACAATTTGACGCGATACAATGAGACAAGGTGATACAATATAACAAGCAAATCAATTGGAAATGACAGAATGCTTTTGAAAATATTTGTTAAGCACCTAAACTTAACGATATACACTATTTGACCTCATAAAATAATTTGCTTCCTTAACAGAAGGCTTATACATTGGAAACCAACCAAATACATAACTTACGAGTATCGATATAATGTCAAGTGATGTTAAAATGTTAATATTTAATATACAAAGTAACAAAATTTTGATCATTATTACTCTCTTAATCACTTTCAACGCTAGTATGTTTAGATCTCCATGTATTTATCGATTATAAACATATATTTGAGTAGATTAGTGATACGACAGATACTCCATAGTCATGATTTATTCGTAAATTCATGTGTTTTAGTTACATTTCATATTAAGATACATATAATTAAATGTATCAACTTAGCATATATTCGAGATACATGTTTTTAATAATAGTCGTTATATATGTGAATATAACGAATTAAATTAATACTTAATACATCAAATAAATACTAGATACATCAAATCAATGAATTTATTATTAAAATTTTGCATATACAACTTGTATACATTTACTGAATGAGTTTTTTAGTGTAGAAAAAATTGGTATTCATGTAATATTTAGAAAGTAAATATTATAGTCAACATAATATAAGGAGAAAGAACATTATACAATTATTTTCTATACAATATCAATGTTTTTATATTTGATTTTGGATAGATTTTTTTTTAAATCAATTTTACGTAGGACATGTACTTGTATATCAATTTCCCCAAAAGAAATTGGGTGACAGCTTTCGATGAGAAGACAATTGACTGAGGCCCACAACAAAATGGACCCACTTGACATCTACCAGAGTGGATTAGGCCCATTAAGCCTTTTCCTTCCTATTTCTCTCTTTTTGGCGAATATATTTATTGATTATTATTTTGATGGACGACTATAAATTAAAAAACTTTACACTATTGATTATTCTTATATTATGTTGTGATTAATCATTGCACGCGATTCATGATTTTTTAAAATAACTTTTTAATTTTAATTTTGAACGTAATATGTTCTATAAAATTCAATGAATTTTGTTACATTTACATATATTTAATTTATCGTACAAGTTTTTTAATATTGTTTACTTTTAAATATTTTATATTAATGAAAAAGTAATTATATATATATATTTTTCATAATTTACAGGAACAAGAAATAAGATTTCCAATTTACGAGGCCTGATCTACATTTACTGCATAAGTGTGCATGAAAATTACCTCGTACTGTAAGATTTTTATTTTATACAGAGTCAATATAATTAGATGAATAAATAAAGGCGTTAGCTTTAGTGTGTACAAACATTTAAGAAAATTTAATACAAGCTGGTGCAAAATAATGTCTACTACTTTGTACATTTAATTTTCTACAACATTTATATGTGTCTTTGTAACTATTGATGGTTCATATAAATACATACTCATACTATATATTCTTCTCCCTCCGTCCATTTTTATTTGTCCCCTGTTAACTTGGCACATAGATTAAGAATTAGTAAATGATAGAGATTTTACCAAATCACCCTTTGAATATAATAAATATAATGTCTTGAAAAATGAAATAGGAAAATGATGATAATTAATGATAACGGCAAATTAGAAATTAAATGTAAAATTATTTGATAAAGTGAACAAATATTATTGAACATTCTAAAATAATATAGTGAACAAGTAAATATGGACGGAGGGAGTACATTATAACAACTAAAATAGAACTGAGATGGTAACATTTATCAAAATAATAATGACTAATAATTGACCTTATTTAGGTTGTTTTGAATCATTATACCTTCTTATTTTCAACCTACCCCATAATTATTAAGACTGTATCATACACTTTAATGCAGATTTTAAGGTGGTTCGTACATACAATTGATAAAGTTTTTTATTTTATTTTGCACCCTTATTTTTGAAGGAGAAAAAAAAAACTGTTTTTGAGTAACTTTTCTAAAATTTACTAACAAACTAACCATTTTTTTTTCTTTAACAAAATTCCTCCAAGAAACCTCTTGTATGAAAAATACTACAAGTAGAGAAGACGCGCAATCAAGACCCTTGCTAACTCCATAACGTGCATCAGGAAAGTATTCTTCAAAGAGTCTACTGGGATAGAATCATCGTATCGAAATTTAGTAACATTGTCTTTGCATTTCCACCCAGCGATAAGAGCAAATTCTTTAAGTAAAAATTTAAGGATTGTTCTCTTGTCGTGATAAATATGCAATTCATTATGACACTTTGTGATTTGCAACTTGCACTGACGCATTTGTAGATAAGGACCAAAGATTGTTTGACGGAACAACACAATTCCTTCTTCTCCAATGAATTTTTTTCAAATCAGTAACAAAATTTGCATTGTATGATGAACTAAACCTCAAAGGGTGATGCTATAATTGGTACCCTGCATAAGAAGTAAATAAATAAATCTATCAGCAACAGTGATGCTATAGTGATATAATGATTCATACAGAATGATATACTGATACAAAAATATTAACAAAAAACAGTGATTGTTGGATATACATGATACAGCATGATGTGTATCATGTATATGTATCAGCTAAAGTAATGTTACATGGATCAAGTGACTCATACTTAAAAGAAATAGTGATACATGATTAATAAGCCATACAATAAACTCAATGAATCAAAGAAGAATTGATACATAATTTGTACAAAAATACAAATAAATACAGTGATCATTAGGTATATTTGATACAACGTATTGTGCATCATGTTCTCAAAAATTACAATATCAAACAAAAAATATAATAACAAACAACAAACAATATTGTATGATATTTTCTATTTCATGTATAATACAATAACACAAATAATAAACAACTATGATACATCGTGATAGCAAAAAATCTTTGATAATGAAGGGCACGAAATGGCAGCTTCAATTTTTTTTCCTTAGGAGATTTTTTAACTGGGGATTTTGAACTTGTACTTGGAAGATCCTTTGTGTTTTCTTTGTCATACATCTCCTTTAACAATGGATCATGAAAATCGTTGGATCTTTTTTCGTGAAACTCTTCCTCCTCACAATCAAAATCACGCCTAGGAGCAACTTCATTTTGAGGGGCTTCATCATTTTGAGGAATTTCTTTTCTTTCATGAATTTCCTCTGTTTGATTGGGCTGCTCGGAAAGAGTGGAAACATCAATTTGACGAACAACTTCAGCTTGAGACGAAACATCTTCGTGAGTTTAATCCATTTGAATATGACTTATACTAAAAGATGGATTGCACTCCATACATAATAGTGAATACAATTAAAATCTAAACTAAGAAGAAGAAATCAACAAAATACAAGTAAAAACTGAAGAACCAAGATGAAGAACAAGCAAAATAAAAAAAAAAAAGATGTGGTTCATCAAAAGAGTTTGAAATCCGACGAAAAAAATGAAGTAATAATTTCCTAGAATTAATAATTAATGAGGACAATTTTCAATAAATTAGGCGTGTAAGTGAAGGCAGGAAAATAGACGCCAAATTAGGGGTATAATTACTGTGTCAAATAAGAAAGAATATGAAGAATCAAGTATCATAATTTAGCTAGAGAAATATAAAAAGAAGGAATTTTTGAAATATTTTGATACGATAGTAATTTTTGGAGAATATAAAAATATAGATTGTGTAGTTTGATAAAAAAATCCATATTTAAATTCTTGAATTATTATGGTCCAAATTCTTCATTATCTAAGTGTAGTCTTTGTTGTTTTAATGTAGTTTTTGGCAAATTTTCAGTGTAGTTTTAGTTGTTGTTTTGGTACAGTTTTTTCAAGTTATGATTTAATGGCATGAACAAGAATACAATTTGCCAATTTTATAAGTCAAGTAAATAAAACATGTGGAAAATATTAATTTTACAAGTATAACAATTTTATAAATAAACTAAGCATGCGCAAAACATAAATAATAATTTTAGATATATTTAAAAAATGAATTTTGCAACTTCATAAATGTGAAAAATCATTACACTTAAATGTTCAATGACATCATCATAAAAAACACAAAATTAATGTAATCTCGATAATTAAGTTAACAGAAATTTTACATATAGGAGTATCACTGATGTAAATGATTAAAAATAATTAAATATAAAATTTTCATATAATTTAATTGTGTGACTGATAATTTTATCATTATAAAACTAATACCTTGTCCATAAAAAATTGATAATGCCATCCATTATACTCTCTTTTCTGTCTTCCATTTTATGGACAAATGTTTATGACATATACGTCATTCGATATCTGAAAATTATTCAGCTTTAGTTTGTCTTTTATTTGTTTAATGACTTGCACTTGTACCACAATTTATTTTCAAAATAGTTATCACATTGATTTCTAAAATTAAATTTAATTATTTAAACATTAAATTACCAATAATTCATATAACAAGAAATATATTTTAAAAAATTAATTAAGAATATTATTTGTCTCTCAAAAAATAAAATATTTCAGATTTAATCGAGATCTAACACAGATATTAAACATTATCATAATAATAATAATATATTTAATGAATTATACAAATAAATTTAATTAAAAAATCTAATAAAAGGAGGATATTTTTTAAATTTAGTTAAAAATGTAAGAGGAAATTGGGTAATATTCCCCAAAATTATGCAAACTTTAAGAAAATGGGAGACAGATGGTCAAAATATTTCTCCACAAAAAAAAAAATATTTAGAAGATAACAGCAAAAATCCATTTTCGCCGTCAATAAGGGGGGGATACTAAACGACAACGTTTGGGCGACCCCCATAACCTCTTGCGCTAATCAAGGCGACAAGTTTCCTCGTAGTGCACACTTCACCATGCCCTTTTGCTTCTCTAATTTAATTCTTAATTAATCTTTCCTTAATAATAATAATTAAAATAAATAGTTTACTTGAAAAAAAAAAGAGTGAAATTAATCTTTCCTCAGTCACTAAACTTTTCAATAATAAGGATTTTAACAATAAAATTCAATTCACGATAAAGAAGAAAATGTATACTATAAATTCAATTCTCATAAGAAGAAATTTGATAAATTTGTTCATGTGCAATCATAAATTAAATATAAAATATAAATTAAACTAAATAAATTCGGTGTGATAAATTTTGCAGGTGAAATAAATCTCCGACCTTTCTTATGAAATTACTATTTAGTGTGTCAATTCACTTTTATTTGTTATATTTGGACTTAGCTGACGCACTAAGAAAATAATAATTGACATAACTAATTTTATCATATTACTCTTAGTAACTGATGTTTAGTACGAAGTCTTGGAAAAAATATGGATAAAAATTGAAAGAAAATATTTTTTTTTAATACATTTAAAATGACAAGTAAAAATGAAAATTATTTTTAAAATAGTGAACGAGAAGTAATTAATAGGTTGACATAATAATTAGTGTAATTATAGTGAGGATAAGGCATTAATTAGACAACTCAATGATTGAAAGAACACTATAATAATTTTGTCTTGGTTGAAATTTTCAGAATTTAAGGGTAGTTAGTTTTGTTGGTCAACTTTTAAAGTGTCTTCTTTTTCTTTCCTAGGAAAATAAGCTCACCAGCTCTTTACCTAATTCTTTTAAACTGATTTCATCTTTTAATTTTATGGGTTAGGATTACCAATTTTTGCCTAATTGTTCTTCAAATGACGTATTTACTTTAGGAGAATTGCATTTTTAGTGATTTGTAAATTATTGACAAATTCTGATTTTGATTTTTGTTGAGTGTGATTCAATATAGTTAATTTTTAGCTAATTAAAATATCTATTTTTGATCCTGACGTTGGTGCTCGTACCAGCACAGGTCCAATATTTGTTAACTTGTATATGTTACTCTTTTTGTCCTAATTTAATTGAATTTGTGAGGTAATGTACATATATTAAGAAAAACATTCAAAGACAAAGTTTATACTTTATACCATACTTTTCACTATTGTCCTTTATAAAATCATGAATATGTAGTGTAATTTATCTCAATAGAAAGTATAAAAGTTTAATAAATCAAAAAGGCAAATATGAAAAAAGTTTCAAACATTATCTTGAACTTTGAACAATTTAAATATTTTGAATATTGAAAAAGGTCTCAAAAATTCAATTAATTTGAAACGGAAAGAGTATTAAGCTAGAAGTATATACTCCCTTTGGATAGTTTTATTTGTCATATTTTAATATTCTTATTTATGAGTATTTTTAATAATTTTAAAATATTAATCTCTCTTCAGTAATATTTTTTTAAAAAATTAGTTAATCTCAGCAACTGCAGTATTGAAGTATGTGTATATGTTATTCACTTAAAGTTTTTCAATTATTATTATTATTAATTAGTCAATATTTATTACGTTCAATAATCATGAAAAATATATATACACACTCAATTATAGCATAATTTTTCCAAATAACAATTATTTTTTAATCATTTACTTTTAATAAGAAAAAGTAAATAAAAAAAAGTAGTGTTTTAGTCACTCAAGAGTATAATGGAAAGGTAAGTATTCTTGATCTTTGACCAAAGATTTTGAATTCGAGTTGAAACAGAAATTTTATTTCAGACTAAATCTTCTGTATATATCATTGTTCAACACAAATAAATTTATTGATAAAGTGCTTAACTACTTATATACTATAAAAATTAAAATTTAAAATCCAATTTATATACTATACCCCTCAAAAAATCCTAACAAAATTAAGCTCATCTCGTATAATACCACCAAAGTTCGATGTCTACTATAATAAAAATGTATATAGAATTCTTTTAATTTTATTTTTTTTGTTTAAAGAAATAAAGGATGGTGACTAGGCATAGAAACAAATGGTATTAATAAAGAGATCTAGATCTACAAGAAAGATAAAAAGTACTATTACATCATGTGCACTATCTTGTCATTGTAACCTAACAAATGGACACTTGTTCATCCTAAATCATTCAACCACAATGTCCTAACGTGGGATCGACTAATGTGTTTGCTAAGTTATTTCTATATTTGTCTATACATCTTCGAACATTTATGATCCATCTTACTTTACGATGATTCTGTTTAAATTTATATGAGTTAGTTTGATTTAATATGAATTTGTTTTGAAAAAAAATTATGGTTTATGTGACTATAAAATGGAATATAAAGAATATATCTTTTTGTTCATGTTATTTAACTCTCGAAAAATAAAATATGACAAGTAAAGAGGAAAGAAGGGAATATCTCCCATATAAGAACAACTATTGTCCTTAAGTTCATGCACAATTCTCTTTTAAGAGGGTAGATCTATAGTCTCCATAGGGAATCTTTATTTTTTTTTAAATACAAGAGAGTATAATTAATACAATACTCTCTGATGTTGGTATTTTTTTCGTCTATTTTTACTTGTTCTTTACTGATTTGACATAAAGATTAAGAAATAGTAAATGATAGGGGTCAATAAATACAATAATTTGAAAAGTGTAATAAGGAAATGACTATAATTAATGATAAGGGTAAAAATTAGGAACTAAGTTTAAAATTATCTCTTGATTTCATAAACTAGACAAGTATTATTGGAATTCCAAAATAGTATAGTAGACAAGTAAATATGAACAGATGAAATATTATTAAGACAGATAATGGAGTGTCGTAAAAAAGAATATTGAAAGGTCAAATTAGTAAAATACTCTTCTTATTGATGATATCATAAGGGGAGTGCAAAAGAACAATTGTGGACAAGCAAGTAATATGTGATGAAGAGAGTTAAAAATTGAAGAATTTAATTGTTGCTCAATTCACATTAAATATTAGATGCTTTGGTCCTTGTACATTGAACACTCTCATATAAAAATGAAGCCTTTAATATTATGCACATGATGTCTTACAATTAGGGTTGATCTTTATTTTACGTTTAGAAATTACGATAATAATAATAACATATTTTATATTATTTATAAATAGAATGTGATAAGAATAGAGTATACGATGCATATCTTACCTCTATTGTATCAGATTGGAAGATTTAAAATTGCGACATGACAACTAAATGATAGAGAAAGCTTACATCTACGAAATTTACTTATTCTTTGACTTGTCTAGTAGTCGTCTAAGTTCACAAGACTTGTCCTAACTAAAGCTTGAAGAGTATATGACAAAATCCACTTTGTCCCCAACCAAAGAAACAAATAGAGGATATTGTGCATAGAGATTCCATTCTATATCACCTTAAATTGGTGTGAATGATTTGAATTTGAACAAATCAAAGAGGGAATTTTATAAATTGAAGATACTTCAATCTTGAATTAGCAAAAGAAATTGATTTATAGTCTTGTGAAACACTAGAGCCAACATGCATATACAAATTAATATGCCTAATAATTTTGGCTTCATGTTGGACATAGAAGGCTAATGGTGAATGATTTGATGGAAATTGTCTTCACTTCCAAGACTAGAAAATAAAATGCCCCAAAAGAACTTTAGGCATGTGAGTCAATGGTCCCTACAAATTACTTATATTATATTGCTAGTATGAAGTTGGACTAAATAAAGTGCTAACTAAAGTTAAGAGGGGAAGAAAAAAATATCCAATTGAAGAAATCACAAAATTAAAAGAGAAAAAGAGAACATTTATAATTTGATTTTAAATCAATCTTTACCTTAGCCCACAGACACTTATTATTCACTTTGTGGGTCAAAAAGAACTAATGTAATCATATAAATCTCTGTGACATATTGGCCTACAACCCTTTTTTTTTCAATTTGATGTCCGTCTACTTGAAACTCGATTATATTTGGATTTGTGTCTCGTAGGACTCCATTCAAGGGAAAACACACCCTACCAAAAAAAAAAATTATTCTTAGAGCTCGAATTTGACACCTCTAATTAAGAAAGAAGCAGCCTCATTCGCTGCACCACATCCTGGTTATTGCCCTACAACCTTAAGTGTATGAAATATTCTATTTTACAGCATAGAAGAAGTTGGGACTTCAATAAAAAAAAAGTGTCCTCCAAGAAAAAAATATTTCTATGAAAATATATTTTAAAAAATATAAGATATAATATTTCTATATTTCTCATTTAACTATAGTTAATTAAGAGATATATTCTTACAATATTAAATCAATTAATCATTATAAATCAATAAAATTTAGCATCAACAACAAATGCGAATAAATTTTTATCGAAAATTTAAATGATTTAGACGTATCTATATCTTGGTTCCTTCCTTACAAGTCATCTTTATTAAAAGTGAATTCTATTTAGTATAACTTACCTAAATCTCTCAATATTTACTACTTAATTTTGATAATTTAATTTTTTTTCATAAAGGAAAAAAGTATCTTTATGTTGGGACCAAATTAAAGGAAGAGGGAAGCTTTGGATCCAACTCAAAAGCCCCCACAAATAGAAGGGATTGCAATCTTATATCATGTTGGAGTAATTTACAAGGGATAATATATAGTAAAATATTCATATACATGATATCTTTTAGTCATTTACAAATTAAATAGAAAAAAAATAAAATAAAAATGAGTTCTTTTATGCAAAAAATTTAGATATAAAAATAATATAAAATTAAAAATAAACTTATAAAAGATTATAACATCAAATCTCCCTAAATATCCGACTTCGAGAAAAACTAATTAATCACTAAATTATAAATCTTTATATCAATAGATTCTCAACTAGCTAGACGGTGATTATCTTCTGCTTAATTTGAACACAAAACACCCGTTTGATCATGAATAATTTTTACTATTTCCAAAATTCTATTTTTTTTTAAAAACTATTGGAACATAAAATTGTTACAATTTTACAGAATTCAATTCCAGAATTTGAAAAACTAAAAAAAAAATGAATTTCATAATTTCTGCTCCAATCACTCTGAAAAATTCAAAAACAATTCAAATTTATATCTATGTTCAAACATAGCTCCTATTTTAAAATAATATTTTTTAAACTTGAAAATAAATAATAAAAAAAAAACACTTTTAATTTTATAATTTTTATGTCCATGTTGCCTCAAAGTCCTTTGAGTTCGTCAATATCTTAAATAAAACTCCCTCCATTTAAAAAAGAATAACATTCTTTCGTTTTTGATTTGTTTAAAAAAGAATGACTGATTTTCTTTTTTGACATAACTTACCTTTGATACATTTAACATAACTTTAATTTAAGATCACAAGCTTAAAAACTCTTCTTTATTTTTTAAAATCAGATCATTCTTTTTAAAACGAAAAAGTATAATTCACATGTATTTTCAAGAATCTCAACGTAGGAGTACTCGAAAAGCAAAAGAATCTTAAATGTGTGAAATGGTCCTATGCCTAACTATAACTATAAATAACCAAACAAGAGTACTACTTATGAATTCTTAAATATGTGAAGGTTGACCTACTTTCTTGTTTCCTACACAAATCAAGCACAAAAAAGTGAAAAACAAAAGAATTTTTTTTTAAAAAAAAGGAAAATTGAAGTGCAGCATGATGCAAAACTTATACAACACTCAAAAAATCTCCTACATTATTAGGGTTCACATTCTCAACTACACTATAGTACACAATAAAGAAAATTAAATTCGATATTCAAAATTGTTATGAAATGAATACGATTCTTCCATTCTTAAATAAAAATTTCAAATTCAAACCCTAAATACAAAAAAAAATTTTAATCGAAAGTATTTTTTCTCTCTTATACAATGTAAATCCAAATTAGTTGAACTCCTCCGGACTCCAAAAATACGGTGGAGAAAGCTAAGGTTAAAAGAAAACCCCCCACTCACTTGTCCCCCACCACTCACTGCATGGATCATAAAAACCCTAAATCAACATGCTTTTGTCAATTATTACCCAAATATCTTTCGATTATATTCTTTTTCCTTCTAATCTTTTCCACCAAACGCCTACATAATCATTAATTAACGTGAATGTCCTTATCAATCACTCTAATTCTTGTGATTAATTTGTCATGCTGTTAGCTAGGGTCCTCTGCATGCCCACCACTACTAAGTTCACTTAATTAAGGTTGTACTATTATTTTGTCATAAAAAAAATCCCACCTAGCTTTAACTTCAAGCCAAATTTAGTGAGGCAAAGATATATTATTGTTTACTAGTTGATTGTTAGTACATCTTGTCCTAAGCAGTAAAAGAAAATGTCACTAGCACACTTAGATTCTTTTTTTTTTTTACTAAAAATATTTGTCTTATATTATTTAATCAGTTCCAATCTTTTTTGAAATAATATATTATATTATATTATTTAGATTCTTTTTAAAGTTTCAATCTTTTTTGAAATGTTTCTAATCATCTCAAAAATCATGACACTCATCGCCATAAGTCATAAATATCGTTCCAAAGTTATGGGGAGAGGTTCAAATAGGGTAAATGAAATGAAAATCACAAAACGACCTTAAGGATCATTACATCATATCAAATACTCATCTTATCTTGTTCTTAATTATGGCATTCTTAATCGGTGCAATGATCTTGATTTGCTATAAATTACTCCATTTATTTCATTTTTTTGAATAAACATGAAGTTGAAGAAGGAAAAAAAATAAGGATTTATATTTCTATAAAAATTTATAGCCCCAAAATGTGTAATATCTGAAGAAAGAAAAATATGGCCATCAAAATACACGACTAAGTAAATATGTACTACTATATAATTATGTATTATAGCTATGTTGAAATTAATTATCATTTGTCACTATAATTTAATTTGGGTTGCTAAGAACACGTCCAAAAATTATATAATTAAGCTATCAATTGTATAAATCAGATGTTGTATAAATCCATAATTTCCTAATTTATTCTAACTTGTATATAATTATCATATTGAAACATTTGATTTGTATAAGTTCTGAAAATTTCTTAAAATGCATAAATACAAAATTTCTATTTACTTATTGTGATTTATATTGGCACCGAATTATATAAATAGATTTATATATTGACAAAAAATTATAAAATAGATATGCAAATTATACAAACAACTACTATAGCTACAGTTACAGAATGTAATTACCTAAACTGTAGATATTTTGACCTATTAAGTATCAGGCTTGAGTTATTTATGAAAATTTCACTATTAATAAAGTTTTTCACATTCAGAATGACTTAACAACTAAGAATAGAATTGAAAAAAAACACGACTAATTGTTTAAATTGACAACTGATTTAGAATAGCTATTTTTAATATAGCCGACAACTAAAACAAAACGAAGAAGTATACGTGAAATCTTAAACACTCTTCATGAAATTTATAGCTTCATGCAATTAAAAGCAAAAATGTGTATAACAAAAGAAATTCCTTGCAAGTTTAGGGGTGGACAAAGCATGCATTAAGCCATTAATTAAGCTGTGTGAATTGATTGGTTTTACACCCAAAATAGCTGCTAATAAGACAAATTAAAGAAGGGGAGAAGTGTCTGCAAAAATATTTCCACAAATGAGTTTGCATGCGTTCTATGACTTTTTATGCACAATAATCCACAATTGCCTTGTTCAGACATTAATACTTGCACATATTTTCTTTGTGTGGTGCAGTATTTTTTATTTTGGGTCAACATAGGAAAGCAAGTTCATAAGATAATACTAATATTATATATAGGAAATAAAGCAAATGGTGACTAAGATTAGCACTGTGATAATTAAAAATAAACCCCTTGCCATGAGTTAGAGCTCGTCGTACGGAGATTGTTTAGTGTGGGTTACCTCTTTTATATGATTTGTGTGCTATTTTATAGGATCAGGGGTTAATTCTGTGCGCATCCAAAGGATAGCAGTTGTGGTTCTCCTGGTCATAAAAAAAAAGAGTTTAAAGTTTTGAGCGCATGAGTTTAAGTTCTATATAAAATATAATTATTTGAGGAAAAGATCAAAATAGTCATTTATCTTTGAGTTACGATTTAAAGTCATTCTTAAATTTTTACATGATGCACTAATAGTTTCTGGTGTTTGCAATATTGGTGTATTTTTTATTCTCTCTCAAATTTTTATCTGCTTTTTAATATTGATTTTGCCCATAATTTTATTTATGGAATATTTAATCTTTTTTATATATTTAATGAAAATAATAGTTCCATGTAAGAAAAGGTGAGTAAAAGATAAAAACCACTAATTTTAGTCCCAAACTTTTTCAATTTAGAGTTGTTTCAACATCTATTGTGACTAATGAAGGAAATAAGAAGAAAATTATCACATTTTTTCCTTCACAGATGATTTGAAGTCAACATTGAGATTTAAGTTCAATCTTCTTCTTTTAATAGTTGAAAATTGAAGTGTATGGTAAATGATATTAAAAGCTTATGGTGTGAATATTAAATAACTGAGGATAAATATGGCTATTTAAAGCTTATAGGTAGAGAATTAGTGGACATAAATAAAGTCCATAAAAGAGCACATGGAAGTAGAAAAAAATAATTTTAAATATTTAGAAAAATTATTTTTCATTTCTAATTAATGAAAAATTAGAAATTTTTAACTCATGTTTTCCACTTCCCCCAACCTTAAAATTAGTTATGTTTATCTTGAGACTATTTGAGTAACTAGAATTTTATTAGTTCTGATGTTTAGAACAAATTCATTTTATTTTTATTTTTGGGATGATATTTTTTGAGTTGAAGATTATTTGGAAATAACTTTTTTATCTTTATGAGATAATGGTAAAGTCTGCGTATATTTTACCCTCTTCAGACAGTACCGACTCTCGCATAAAACAAGTAAAGCAAAGGCAAATTGGGGGTCCCATTTTTCTTTAATAATAAGTTTAAAAATATTTTTTATTAATAAAATTGGATACTTTAAAATTAAAAATATATATATTTACAATGTATATAAAAAATATTTTTGACTTTTTTATTTAGTAGCAATATTAAAATTACCAGGTGATGAGAACACAAAAGAAAAACATTACCTTAACAAAAGAAAAAAATCCTTAGAACATAATAATAACTCATATTGATAGTTTCAACTTTATTTTTAAATTAAAATTGTTAAGAAAATTGGTATAAGTATAAGATAATGTTATAATTAATATACTCAATCAAACAACGAGATTAGATTTTTGCTTATAAATTCATAAATTGCTTACAAAATAATATCAACAATTTTTGTAACAACTACATCTTAAGAAAAAAACTTTCAAAATTGAAATTGACAAAAATTTTATCAAAAATCAACAAGGTCTCCAAGCATATATATATATATACATTTCTCATCAGGATTTGGCTTTAGGTCACAACCGTCATTGAGCCGCCTCTGGCTCCGAACCTCACTTGTGAGATTTAACTGAATATATTGTTATTATTATTTTATCATGTTAATTGAAGAATTAACGTGAGAATATAAATTAATTAATAATAATTAATTATTAATAACATTTATATAACTAATAAGGATAAGATCGATTTATTTAATTATTTATTGGAATAGCCGCAAAGAATATGTAATGATAGTTGAATGGACCCTATGCAAATTGCAAATATTTGTTTTTGTAAAAAGAAAGACATTGAATGTTAATGTGTTTTTTCTATACTACTTGATATGAAAATGACGTTTTAGGTTGTAATTAAGGGAGCCAAGGCACTATTTTTTTTCTTTCGGCGCCAACATAAGTTTATAAAATTAATTATTTTTATTTGTCATTTATATTATTTTGAAATGTGTATTTTAGTTATCAGATATACTAAAAATATTTAATTATTCTAAAATAGTTATCAATTTAGATAATCAAAAGAAAATTAATTATCTTTTTTCATCTTTGTCTTTACCATTAATTATTCTAGAAATAAGAGGTACATATATAAATAAAAGTATAATTATTTATAAGTGATATATTAGTCAAATAATACTTCTAATTAGTTTTTTTTAAAGAGTTATATCAAATCTTATCATGATAACTAAAATGGAATGGAGAAAATATTTAATTAGAATAATTTGATAAAATTACTCCATCATTTACTGTTTTTTTAATTCCTACATCAAGTTTGTAGCAGACAACTATTATTGAACAAGGAGTAATTTTTTTTTTTAACCTCTATAATTAGTATGACCTTTGAAAGTCTAAACAAATTTTGAAAATTCAAAATTTCATTTTTCAAGAGTCTAACTAATATGAACAAAAAGCAACATAATAAAGTTAATCAATCTATCAATAATTTTTTAATCATCGAATAAAATAAAAAGTGTCCATTCAATATTGGACAGTGGAGAAGTATAACAATAAATAATAACAAATTCATTATACTAATTTCACACATAAAGTTCGAAAAAGTATAACATATGTAGATTTTATTTCTAATTTTGTTGGGTAGACGACCTTCTGCTAGAGACACAGCCGTGAAGATTCAAGGGTTTCATCTAACCCCATTTGATGAAAAGTCACATAATTTTTACATATAATAAAACTTATTTTTTATATAGTAAATACTGAACTTCTTTAATTTTTCTGTATATTTATTTATTTATATTTTAAAAAATTTTAATAAAATTTATGACTTAATATTATTTGGTAGAAATGACACCCTTCTTTAAAAGAAGAATGATAAATAACACGAAGAAGAAAGCAAGTATGGAAAAAATAAAGTAATATTGATGCTTTAGACTAGGGGAAAGTCATTTTCCCACTCTCTTTTCACTTTAATTTGGATGAGAATTGAGGGAAATTTTATATAAAGTTGTTGCCTGGCATGCCGACCCACTTTGTTTCTACTATAAAAATAATATTCTATGAATTAATTAACTAGGAATAGTTATGTGGAGCAAGGGGTTTTATGAAAAAGAAAATTATATTGTATATTTAAGATTAAATTGTATATATTTATATATATGTAATTTTATTTTATTTTTATATTTTTTAAACTATTGAATTTAAGTAAGATATGAATTGAGAAATGAGAACTGAACAATATGAAGGAACAAAGTGAAAGGAAAATAAAGTGTTATAAGTTTTGTCCTTATATTAGAAAATATTTTTTGTATTTCTTAAAGGATAAAATAGAGGGTACTCTCCGTCTCCATCATCGTTCGCTCGCTCGGCTTCGACTTCGACTTCAATAATTTGTGAATTATTTTTTTATTAAATTAATCTTTGAATTATTTATTAATTAATTAAATTTGCGAAGTTAATTGATTGCTGCATTTTTTTTATTATTGAATTTGCTCATTCTTTTGCATATATTTTGTTATAAACAAAGTAAAGTCTTTGTGTAATTTCGTTGCTGACTTTTAAAAGACAAAATTATTAATGCGTAAGCTATCGCTACTTCTCAAATAATTTTTTCATTTTATTAAAACAGTAAACCTCTTAATTCTAATTCTGATACTGATTATGATCACACTCTAAAATAATGTACCTCATCGTTTAATGCCAAGAGTTTTTACTACCCTCCAAAACAACCATCAAAGAGAATTAAATTTTGACATTTGGCATTAGAATGTATCCTTTGTCCTGCCAAGCAAATGTTAAAATGGAATTTACAATTTTATTGTCATTATCCAATTGAATTCCTGTATCAAATTCACTAGGTTTAATTGACAGTTAGCATAAAATATATTAATTAAATAATGATAATTTTTTAATAAAAATATTGTTTATGAGAAAAAAACGATATTGAATTTGTTATGAGGCCAATGATATAAATATAGAGACAAATTCATGATTTTGAGAATATACGTGCATCAGTAAGAAAAATGAAGGAAATAAATATATTAAGTGAGAATTAATTTCTAGTTCTCTAGCTAAAAATCTCATCTTTATTTAAGTACATCATTTAGCTTCTTTTTTTTTATAACATGTGTAACAGGCTAACACCATATGTTATTAGCATATATGTGTCGTGTCAATTTTTAAAATTATTCTGTATATAAATAATATTTGCTGTTAAAATAAATATAATATTTATATAAACAAAATTAAATAAATGTTATTAATTTGATGCAATAACGGACAAAGATGAGAAAATCAATTCAATTACTTATAATATAGAGATATGTTAATAGTTTATGAATATATAAAGTAATAATTTGGAGTTGAATAGTTAAGAATAAAATAATTAATTGATTAAAATTAAATTTAAGAAAAGACTCCTAAATATAAAAGGATCAGTTTGATGTTTTAACGTAATTTTAGTTACACTTTATCTTTTTAAACTTGCTATATTACATACTTTTATGAACAAAATATTTTATAATCAAAATTTTAGTTAATTTCAAAGTCTTAAATATTAGAAAATAATAATATTATAGTACTATGTCTAATAAGAATGTTTTATTCGCTATATCAATCTATAATTATCAATCTCAATGCAAATTTAATAATAGTCCTCTCAAGGGAACCATATCAAACAAGTTATGTGTCGTGATGTGACACCCGATCCAAAGATGTGTTAGAACGTAATACTCAATCTAATAATGTATCAGAATATGACACATGATCCAAGTATGTGTAAAAATATGACACCCGATCTAATAATTTATCGGAACATGATACTCAATCCACTAACACTGAAATCACAACAATAATGAATAATTTACAACTTGTCAAGTTCAAGTAATAGGTTCATCGCATGTAATTTGACTATGAGAAATCATCATTTAGCTTTATATCATTATTCCCTTTTTCACATACATGCAAGAAATATCATGAAGTAGTTAACAAACATTATCACATAAATGAGAATATTAAATCATCATTTATCTCAAATTAAGCCTTGACTCTATAGAATCAGAGTTTTCTCTTTTTTTCAAAGTCCCAACTCGTTGTTGGTCTGTAAAAACAATCAAGAAAAATATATAATCAACAACAATGACCTAATTTATCCGGATCATATCAAAATCCGAACTCCTGACCACTTTCATAATCATCTCCCTCAACTAAGACTTTTACCTACCATTAGTTGCAGGTCTAAATCCTTCCTTATAGCAATTTCTCCTAGAATCTAAGGTCTAAGAGTCAAATTACAAGTTAGGAAAACGCTTAACTTACCTTTAATGATGAAATTAATGTAAAACTAAAGAGAAATAGCCCCAAGTCATTTCTAGTTTCACAAGGACAAAGTGAGAGAAATAAAAAAAAATTGGACTTTTCTGACTTGAAATTCTGCGATTGTCCAGTCACGACGATCACTTATCTCGCCAATGCGGCATCTCCATAGTGAAACTAATCCTGTCGTGGCGACTTGCACGGAGACAGAAAATTCGTAACTCACGTTCGAATTTCTTTTTTATAACACTCTCAAACCATAATGTTTCTAAATATACCCTTTGTGCCTAAATCAATTTCGTGATTTACTCGCCCGAATTTAGTTTTGTAAAGCCATACTAGTTGCTTATTGTCCAGGCTATCAACTTGAATGATCAAACTCACAACTTAATCCTCACCCCATTCCATGACTAAATTTTATCCAAAGTTGACCTAGGCTCAAAATTTCCAACTCACTATGCGAAATTTTTCTGGCCCAATATCCTTCCCCACTGATCTACCCTTAACAACGAGAGCAGGTCATCACATAACCTCGTGTATCAATGAAATAAAAAAATTTAATTAAATAATGTGCTACTATATTTCAAGATCTAATGGTAAATCTTATATTTATTTCTTTAAATAAACGAATTTAAATTAATAACTTTCTTGAAGAAATGAATTTAAGGTTAAAAGTTTATTAACCTATTAGAGATAAACAATTTTTTTTTGAGAAATATATAAAATATTTATAATTATTTTATAAGACCAATAAATCGTATACAACTATACATAATTATAAAATTTGTCTACATATATTTATAAATTTAATTCAATTTTTCCTCTATTTAGTTTCTAAAACCCAAATCAAATCAAAGTATTATTAATTTAAAATTCAAATGAAATTGTTTTGGTATTTTGATTATTTTATTAAATCAAAATAAATAAGCGCCGGCTGTGTCGGAGCCGTGACAATGACGGGGCCGTGACTATAGCGTGGGACACGGCCGTCCGTTAATTTGAAACAGCAAATTGATTTTCTTTACCCGCGAAAATTGATTTATCCTTTTCTTTGAAAAAGTAAATCAATTAACGATAGTTTGATACAGTATATAAGAATAATATTAAATTAATACTATGTAATAGTAATGTATAATTTTTTTTAATTTTGTTAAAAGTAATATGTATTTTGATGATTCAAATTCATAATCGACACTTTACTTGTCTGGTCGAATCTATTTAATTCAGGAGTAAGTTGTACACACTAATAACACAAATTTTTACACAAGTATTTGGATTTTGAAATTTGTTTCAAGAACATCATGTGAGAATGGATGTGAACAAAAAGGAGAATTTTTCATAGTATCTTGACTTGGATTGTAGAAAATGACAGTTTTATAGTTGCCACAAGCATGTGTGTTCACTCTTTAGTGCAAGTTGGCTACTTGCCAATTGAGATTTACCACAATGGGAAACAACAAAAATCTGCAGTGATTGTTGGTACATTTATAAACCAAGTGATGAGGCCAATTGAGACAAAAATTGACAGCCAACTTGATGGATGGTCTACATAACCTTATTCACTTGGATGTTTTCATAGGTAAACTAAGTTAATTTTTAATTAAAATTCTTGTTTCTTGTGTTTGAAGTTGTTTTGACTTAGAGAGCAAGTGAAGTTGTAGACAAGCACTTACACACACACATGCTTTAGGTCCATTTGACAAAAGAGACATTTCTTAAGATTATTGATTTGTTTGCATATACATATCTTTGATATTTTTGCCATTCTAACACATATGTATATTCAAATTCTTACTACTTTTGGAAGTGATAATTCAAAACTTCGTTAAAGATAATAAAAAGGAATATATAGTGGCGAAGTTGAAGATAAGAAGAGAGTTCAATTGAATCCCTTTCAATTAACAGTTACAATGTGCAAGTAAAAAGTATCATTTCAATGCTTCTTTTCTCTGTCTTGCTAGAGTAGAAACAAATATTCCTGTATATATATAAATGGTTGTCCCCACCCCTATGAGAAATCTTGGTGTCTAGACCCAAAATTTTCACTAATAACCTCCTTAATGTGTGAACCAATCTTTATCACCTCTTATTTTGATAAATGAACAACAAAGTAAATCGAAACAAATATTTAAATCTTTGATATGTTCACCATTCTAACAAATATGTAGACTTCAAATTTTATTTCTTACTATTATAGAAAGTATTAGAAATATCCGTTCACTCCACAATATAATGTTTGTATACACTTTATTTTTTTAAGATTTCACTTATGAAATTAAATATATTTTTATTGGTTTTTTTTGTAAGTAAGACATGCCATTAAATAATATTAAGCATCAGAAGAGTTGTCCTGGCCGCCATTGCGTGCCATAGCAGTATTTAGATGAACCATACCCCGATTTAGGAAAATTGAAACATTTGAGTTTGCTTTCGCATATAACTAGTTCCTAAATTGTCTACTTCTATGTGGTTCATAGAAAACAATGGAGGAACTACAAAAATCATAGTGTTACCATAGTCCATTCTCTTCATCCCTCCCTTTACAAGCAAATTTGTCACTTGATTATGTTATCTAAAGACGTGGTCTGGTACTACTTTGTCCAACTTGCTCATTAGATACTAAAAAAAGAAAGAGCAAGTGCAGTACTAGTAAACACAACATAATGTAGTGGCCGAATCACGTGACCATTTCTGTAAATGAAATATATGAAAGTAATCACAACATAGTAAAATCACACACATACAAAAATACATTGTCAAGTTACTATGTTATGATCTGTATACAGTTCCATCGTATTAATTTTAGTGTAACAGTTAAAAATAGTCTTCTAATTAAACCCATACCCAAACTATTAGGGTGCCAGCATGGCTTCCCGTTTCAATAGTTAGTGTACCGATGTGACACCCGATCCAATATGTTTCAACGTGGTATGTGATCCAATATGGTATTCGATTCAATATGTATGTGTGTTGTACCAAATCGAGCAATCATAATTACAATCACAATGAAGGATTCAAACACTACCACAATCTAATAATAAGATCATTGTATGCAATTTAACCACATATAATCATTTCATTAAGTTCATTCCATCTTTCTATTTATGTGCATGCAGGTAATACTAACGATGCAGTTAACAATATATATATAATATAGACAAAAAAAAAACCATCACCTACTTTGAAACCAAAGCCTAAATGCTCTTTAAAGAATTTGAGCTTTCCCTTTCTGAAGTTTCTAGTCTTGTTCTTAGTTTAAAACAATTAACAAATACAAGGAATCAATAATTGGAGCTTAGTTTATCCAGATTATACCAAAATATTAATTTGTGATCAATTTCATGATCTTATCATCCAACTAGAACTTTTTCTGCTATTAATTTGAAGTCAACCCCCCTCCACCAGGATGATTATCATGAATTTTATGTTATAAGAATCAAATTACAAGATAGGGAAATAATCAACTTAGCTTTAGCAAGAGAGTAAGTGAAAAACTGAGAGAAATAGATCTTGGTCTTTTTTTTGTTCTCTAAAACAAAATTGCAACAAAAATAATGTTTTTGAAACTTTTTCCCATTTTTGTTTGTGTCAGGCCGCCATAGTTGTTCCAAACCATTATGGTGGGAATAATCTCACCATAGCGGGTTAAATAGAAATATAGATTCAGAATTTGTGTCTCACAATACACCCTCAAACCTTGACGTCCTAAAGTTACCCTTTCACGCCAAGATCAACTACAAGAGTTTTACTCGTTCAAATTAGATTTCGTAAAATCATACATGCTCCTTATCATTTTGGCTACCAACTCTAATGATCAAACTTATAAATCTAAACCCCAATCCATTACTGGATTATCCCAGATATAACCTGACTCAAATTCCGTCCTAGTCTAGTCTAGGTTCAAAATTTTCAAGTTACTACTCAGGAGTTTTAATTTTTTTCCCATTGGTTTACCCCTTACGACGAGAAAATTTCGTTACACTTTCTATGAGAGTACATTAAGTTATCATCAATGAACATAATTACAAAGAAACTAAAATAATGCTTGAACAATTGATCCATAAAATTTTTTAAGATTGTTTGACTATTAGTCAATCCAAATAACATGAATTAGAACTCATAATTCCCACAAGAAGGCCTAAAATATGTCTTCAAAATGTATGAATTTCTTATATTCAACTGATGATACCTCAAGATTTTCTTATAAAAGAACATTACAATTTGTAACTAATCAAACAATCATTTATGATGATAACCTTTTTCAAATTTTTAGAGCTAATGCACATCCGCATTGACTTATTTTTTGAATGCAATTGGCTTAGTTAAATGATTTTTATGTTACATTTTTTTTTAAAAAAAAAGAACATAAATGTAAATTTAATAAATAATTTTGGATAGTTAAGAAATTTAATAAACAATTTTGGATAGTTAAGATGACAATTTGGATAATGAACTACTAATTAGAATTTTGCTACTATCATATTTTTCGGATTACCTACTAATGACTATATAGTTACGTATAATTAGCTTTTAAAAAAACTCCCAATTGAGTAAGCAGACAGTGATAAATAATTGGATTTGCCATTGAGAATTCATTATGAATTTTTGTCATAACCTGCTACACTATTTTTAAATTTTAAATTCAAAATTTGAAAGTGAGAAACTTCAAACTTACATAAAAGACTATTGTTTGATGAGTTTTGGTCAACTAATTTTTGTAAAATTTTTTGATTCAGTGTTTTGTATTCGTATTGAAATTTGACTAATCTAAATTAGTACCATAGAACTTCTTATTGAATAATACTCTCTATTAAAAATTTTTTTATACCGCATATTCAAACCCAAAAACTCAAATTAAGAAAAAAGCAGACCGATTCATTGCAATAAATCTTTTAGTGATGGTCAACTAATTATTATTTCCTTTTCTTAACTTTTGTGATGTTATTGAACTGATACATAGAGTTTTGAGAATGGAAGATTTCAAAAAAATAATTATGGTTTAAAATAAATTATAAATTTATATTATATGCATGAGAATTCTTAGAAATGTTGTTTGAATTTTTTATCCTTTATTAAAAGACTTTGTTTTAGATAAAATTATCTTTTCACTATTTTTTCTTAATTTATTATTTTATCTAATTATTTATTTAGTTTAAAAATTTACTTTTGGATAATATTTTTTTATATTTAGAATTCACTTTTGATTTAAGACTATTCTATACAAATAATTATCTAGGCTATGAAGGAAAAAAAGGAAAATATTATTGTTTTTAATATTTAAGACATTGAAATTAATTAACATTTTGGCTATCAAATATTTTGTTAAGAAAAGTATGTAATATAACAAATTTAAATAGAAAAAAAATCAGTTTTATTATGTTGTAGACATTAAACTATCTCTTTTATATTTGAGAGTCTTTTTTACTTTAACTTTTAATCAACTAATTATTTAACTTTTGACTATTTAACTCTAAATTATTATTTTATGTATTCATAAATTATTAACATATCTATATTATAAGTAATTGAATTGATTTTTCTCATCCTTGTCAGTTCACAATAAATTAAACTATTGCATCAAGCAAATAATATTTATTCATTTTTATTTACATGAATATCGTATTTATTTAATAGTAAGTACTATTTATATATTAGTACGATGCAATAGTTTAGTTTATTGTGAAACAACAAAGATGAGAAATCAATTCATTTGCTTATAATATAGATATGTTAATAATTTTTGAATGCTTAAGTAATGATTTAGAGCTGAATAATTAGAATTAAAATAATTAACTAATTAAAATTTAATATAACAAAAGATTCCTAAATATAAAAGGAGTAGTTTAAGTTTCCAACATAATTTTATTGATTTTTTTCTTTTTAATTTTTTTTACATACTTTTATTAATAAAATATTTAACGGTCAAAATTTTAGTTAATTATTTAGATAGACTAGTCCTAGATCAAAAGTGAATTCTAAATATAAAGAAATTATAATCCAAAAGTGAATCTTGAAACTAAATAAATAAAAAATTAAATAATAAATTAAGAAAAATAGTGAAAATATGATTTTGTCTAAAAAAAAATTAAACATTTTAATGAAGGATAAAAAAATCGAATAACATTTCTAAAGACCTTCCCGGTACTAATAAAAAATGTAATATTATAGATAAGGTACGGTTACTAATAAGGTCTAGCCTATATAATTGTATGATTATTAACAAAATTTTGAATTTAAAATCTAACCAATCGTGCAATAAGTAATAACTATTGCATTTTTCTCTTTGATGTGAAAAGTTCATACTTTTCTTTTTATTGATAGTATTGATTACTAGCTTGTTATTATAGTATCATCTATAATTTCACAACTAATGAGTGATTTATAACGTCATATTCTAAAACAAAAATATAGGGATAAATCATAGAAATATAACATCATACTCTATACATGCATGCTTTTCCAAAATTTAAAAGGTCTTATTATAAATATTTTTTCATTTGATTCTTTCAAACTTAGTTTGGAAAAGGATAGTGGAAATAGGATGACAAGCATGATGTTATTCATCGAGAAACAATATAAATTTATATCAGGGTGATCGACTATATAAGTTTATTCATCTCGTGAGGAGATTAACAAAATAAAATAAGGAAACAAAAAAGAACGTATACATGATGTTCATAGTCTTAGAGAAGCACACGACAAAGTACCTAAAAGGGTCTTGTGAAGTTGTTCGGAGGCTATAGGTGCACTTGTGGCTTATATTAGAGCAATTGAGGCAATGTACGAGGGAGCCAATATTCGAATGATAATATCCGAAGAAAACTCAAAAATATTTTCTAGTCATGATGGAGTTGTATTAGATATTAACTCTTAGTCTTGTTCTCTCTCTTTTTTTTAATTTTGGTGATGAATGATCTGATGTGACATATTTAAGGAGAAGTGTCATGGTGTATGCTGTTTGGAGATGGTATAGTATTGATCGATGAGACGCATGACAAAGATAACTATAAAATGGAGGTTTAGAAACAGTTGACAAGACCTTGAAAAGGTATATTATGAAAGTTTTTATTTGAACGAGATTAGTCTGTTAATTTACAGTTATGTATTAAAATGCTTCTCGGATGATTGTGCTTGGAGAATGAAGGTGTCATGCAAGAAAAACACAGAAGTATCTAAAGTTAGGTATTTCAATGATGTTCATACATGCCATATGAGGGAAAGAATCTTAAACAAAGTTGAAGCTACATTGT
>JBCEWC010004671.1:0-26706 GCA_038996855.1 Solanum aculeatissimum
TCCTATTTTAGGTCGTGACAAGTTTGGTATCAAATGTCTAGGTTTGTTGGGCTCATGTGTCAAGAGTAGAGTATCCACTAGAGTCTCGTGGATCTGTATGTAGATGTTCGTACCTATCATTGGGAACCTATAGGGCACTTGTTAGGAGAAACTGTAACACCCCTCATGCTTTAAATCTTAGGTAAAAGTGAAGGTAGAAATCCCTAAAGGTTTGACTCTACGAGCCCATCTAAGGCTCGTAAAGTAATCCACGTGTCATAGGTGAGATCATGGAAACTTCTAGGAAAGATAGAAGTTTAAGGGGTCAATGGGATTCGACTACGAATTAATAGATGAGCAGTGAAATATTCTATGAACCGTAGATTAGTATCATGGAAAAAGGCCCAAAGGAACAAAAAATCTTTCTAAGGAAGGAAGCATGTTATGAAGGATGACCCATGTGTGTTTCTACGAGCCGTATGTGTACTTGTAGGGAATTCCAGTAGCTAAATTTGTGACACACTATTCTACGATACGAGTTACAAGCCGTAAGTCATTCCACGATCTGTAAGAGGGGTCTCATGGATGGCTTTGACAGTTCTTAATGAAGGGTGTTTTTGATTTTTTTTTATGTATCTAAGTCCTAAACTATGTCGTTTTGGTCCTCTTAACTACCCTAGCTGACCTAGTCCATATAAGTCTTGTTCTCCAAGTCATTCAAAGACTCTAACTCTCAAAGTTTCCTCAATGGTTTCCAATATTTCTGTCCCTAAGTCAAGGGTTCCATTGAAGAAAAAGCTTGAAGGTTTACTAAGGATTTTCCAGATTTCTCACCTCAATTTCTTAGGATTCTACTTGAGGTATGTGGAGATTCGTTCATGGATTAATTTCATCCATGAATCTCAATCTAAAACCTTCTTTTTATCAAAATGTTATGATGAATTCTTATGGGCTTTTAAATTATGATTCCTAATTCATGAATTTATGACTTTTTCATGATGATTAAGACTATTTATGCATGAATTATGATGAATTTTATGATGTATATGATTTTCAAGCAAATGTTTATGATTTCAAAGTATGCATGATTTGGGCTTAATGTTTTGATGTGAGTTCCTTTACTAATGATCCAAATTGATTTAATGCATATTTTACTCTATGAAGATTCTATCCAATTGCATTATTTTGACTCAATTGCTCATGAACCCACACTTAGCATAGTCTTTTATGATAAAGTTATGAAGTTTCATGATTATGATTTCAAGTATATAAAAGCATGTTTTATGACCATGATGATTATATCAAAACTATGATGATGTTATGATGAAGAGGGTAATGAAAAACCTAAATATTTATGATGATGATGTTAAGGTGGGAATGCCTACCCACACTATGATGAAGTAAAGTTAATGAACTATTCTTATGATATGATATTTCATGAAAGCTATGATTACTATTTACGAATTATGAAAGCATAATTTTAATAAGTATGAATTATATTGAAAGTAATATATATATATATATATATGCATGATTTAAAGTATTTCCTGGGATATGACTTAGCACTGAGAGGGATTTGGTAGATACCATACTCCCATAACTATGTGCCACCATAGAAATAATGTATATGATTTTATGCTTTAAAGTTGTGCTAATAGATCCATATCGATTTTAATGGAAATTTACTATGCTATTATAGAGCCTAAAGGGTGGGGTTAAAATGATAGTTCTCACCGTACTAGGATAGAGCCTATAGGGTGAGGATAGTGTTTACCTTGGCAAAGTAGGCTCCTCCTAACTCGATGAGAGTGAACATCGAGATTCCATGTAATAGTCCACATGGTCTTATAAATGTCAGTTAAGGTCTTATTCCAATATATGTATGTTAAGCTTATGAATAGATTTTATGACACTTCTCCTCATGATTTTAAATTTACATGTTCATGCATATTGTACCCTTATTCTATTGATAATAATTATGCATATTGATATTGTTGTGATGTCCCTTGATTCATGGAATACCTACATACTTAGTGCATTCTATGTACTAACATATGCTTCTTTATCTATAGGACCCAAATCATGTAGGGACAGACGAGGAGGGGGCCATTCTATTTCGTGGCTAGTTTTGTACATCGAGCTTGAAGATCTATTGGTGAGTTCCCATGCTCCGTGAATGAGTGCTATGATGCTTTCTTTTATCTTGATACTTTACCTACTATTTTCTTTTGATGTACATCTTGAGGATGAGCTAGTTAGTTGTGTGCTAGTCCCCGCCAAGATCTATGATGTAGATGCATGATTTGGACTATGGATGGATGTATATTCCCTATGGGAACTATAACATGTCTTTTATATATACTTCCACTTGCTTATTCTCTTATGTACGTTTATTTAACCTAATGAATGCTTATGATATGAACACGATGCTTGGATGGGATACCTTTAGGTGTCATATTTGCCGTGTCACGGCTAGACCCCAGGTCCGGGTCGTGACAAAAGTGGTATCAGAACCTATAGTTTGAAATCATCCTAGGGAGTCCAATATGTCGCGTCGAGTAGAGTCTTACTCATTGATGTGAAGCACGCCACATCCATGAGCAAGAGGCTATAAGGCATTTAGAAAATGATTCACTTTTATTTTCATGGTCTATGTCATGCGATAGAGTTAAATCTCCTAAGGTTCAATCCTAATCCTATTCTTTACACTTCAGAACATATCCCAAATTAGCAGAATGGTGGATAAGATGGCGGGTATCACCCGCTTATCGATCAATTCCCCAACGCCAACATATCTCATGTGGAGTTTTACAATGCCATATGGCTATTGGCCAAAGTTGTAACTGCTCAAGCAAACCAACAGACAAATACCCTTGGGACTAAAATTGACAAGAGAGGAAAGAGGGAGGCCAAGAGAGCCTGAGTTGATAATTCTTCCTCTTTTAATGGTGTCTCGGTGCTCGAGTACAAAAAGGAAAGGCACCTTTTTGTCAATTGTCAAGGGTATGGCAGGAAACATCAAGGAAGAAATATGGCTGACACCAAGGATTGTTTCTAGTGTGGCAAAATTAGGCATAAGATGAGAAACTATCCTGTGGTCTCCGGGGATAGGAGAAAAAGGACTCGACTTGGAAGAAGATTTTCACATGCTAAGCTAGGTAGCATTGGGCATTTCCATCAGGGCCAAGGATCTTCTCGAGTTTCTCCCTGAGGGTTTGCTAAATATAAGGCCTCTACCCTTAAATATCAAGGTGGTAGTACTACGGTCCCTAAGTGTCGAGGGTATGGGAAGAACCATGGAAATGTTTTTTGGAAAGGATCAGGTGGTTGTTTTGGTTGTAGGCTGACTGTCCCAATATGGCTAACAAGGGTAAGGGAGGTCTTCCATAAGGTCAAGTGGCTAAAAAAGGGCAAGTGCAACAACGTGCCCAAGTTCAGGGTAGTGGTCCTCGTGGTTTCTATGCTTTGCATGCTAGATAAGAAGTTGATGAGGCCCTCAATGTGGTAACCAATATGTTAAAGTCTTTGATCATGATATGTATGTCTTATTTTTTCCATAAAATTTGATGTTCTTCCGAAAGTGTTGCTAGAGCCTTATTCTGGTTATACTCCTATTGGTGAGTCGATCCTAGCCAAGAAAGTCTATAGAAAATGTCCCATGTTGGTCTTGCATAAAGTCTTCCCATGTGATATAATTGAGCTAGACATGACCAATTTTAATGTTATTCTTGGTATGAATTGGTTGCATACATCCTATGCTTCTATGGATTGTACCTGTAAGGTCACATTCCAAGTTCCTAATGAGCCTGTTCATGAATGGAAGGGAACAAATTATATGTTCTAAGGTATGTTTTTCCCTTGTATTGAAAGCCATGAAAATGATCTCTAAAGTTTATCAATATCATGCTGTCCGAGTTATAGATGTTGAGCCTTATGTTCCCACTCTTGGTTTGGTCCCCATAATAAACAAATTTCCTGATGTCTTTCTTGATGATTTACTCAGTCTTCCTCCCATAAAGGAAATTGATTTTGGTGTTGATTTTTTTCTGACACCTAACCTATCTCTATACGTCTGTACGATATGGCCCCGATGGAATTGAAAGAATTAAAGGAACAATTAAAGGAATAGCTTGATAAAGGGTTCATAAGGCCTAGTGTGTCAACATAGGGTGCTCCCTTATTGTTTGTAAGAAAGAAGGATGGTTCACTTCGGATGTACATGAACTATAGGCAACTGAATAAGGTAATCACTAGAAATAAGTATCTACTTCTGAGGATTGATGACCCATTCAATCAACTTCAAGGTGCAAGCTATTTCTGTAAGATTGATCTCCGGTCTGGATATCACCAATTGAGGGTGAAGGATGATGATATTGCAAAGAAAACATTCATAACCTGGTATGATCATTTTGAATTTTTGGTTATGTCTTTTGGACTTATAAATGCCCATGGATTTGATGAACAGGATCTTCGAACCATTTTTGGATATGTTTGTGGTGGTGTTCATAGATGACATTTTAGTTTTTCAAGAGATGTGAAAGATTATAAAGACCATTTGAGGACTGTGTTGCAAACTTTGAGAGATAAGCAACTCTTTCCCAAGTTTAGAAAGGGTGAATTCTGGCTAAGAGAAGTGGATTTCCTTGGTCACATTATTTCGGGTGATGGTGTTCGAGTTGATTTAAAGAAAATAGAGGTTGTGAAGAATTGACCTAGAACATTGTCTCTGTCTGACAATAAAAGTTTTCTGGGTTTGGCTGGTTACTATAGAAGGTTTGTTGAGGGATTTCCTCCTTTGCGTCCCCATTAACTAGGTTGACCCAAAACAAGGTAAAATTGGAATGGTCCGAAGAATGTGAAAGAAGCTTCCAACTGTTCAAGGATTATCGTACTTCGGCTCCTATTTTGACATTGTTCAAAGGTTCTGAAGGTTTAAGGGGTGTATTGTGATGCCTCACCGGTAGGCTTGGGTTACACATTTGTACAACACGGGAAGGTCATTGATTATGCTTTAAGACAGTTAAAGGTACATGAAAAGAACTACCCGACACACGATCTTAAGTTACTAGCAGTTGTATTTGCATTAAATATTTAGCGACACTACCTCTACAAAGTCCATGTTGATATATTCATCGACCATATGTGTTTCTACGAGTTGTATGTGCACTCTTGGGGAATTCCAACCGCTAAACTTTGTGAAACCCTAGTCTATGATACGAGTTACGAGCCGTAAGTCATTCCACAATCCCTAAGAGGGGTCTCATGGATGGATCTGACAGTTCTTAATGAAAGGTGTTTTTGACTTTTTCTATGCATTTAATTCCTAAACTATATCATTTTGGTCCTCTTAACTACCCTAACTGACCTAGTCCATATGAGTCTTATTGTCCAAGTCATTCAAAGACTAACTCTCAAATTTTCCTCAAGGGTTTATAATATTCCTCTCTCTATGTCAAGGGTACCATTGAAGATAAATCTTGAAGGTTGACTAAGGTTTTTCCATATTTCTTACCTCAATTTCTTTGGATTCTACTTGATCTATGTAGGGCTTCATTCATGGATTAGTTTCATCCATGAAGCCTAATCCAAAACCTTCTTTTTATCAAAGTTTTATGATTAATTCTTATGGGCTTTTAAACTATGATTCCTAATGTATGAATTATGATGAATTTTATGATGTATATGACTTTCAATAAAAAGCATATGATTTCAATATATGCATGATTAGGGCTTAATGTTTTGATGTGGGTTCCTTTACCAATGATTCAAATTGATTTAATGCATGTTTTACTCTATGAATTTTATCCAATTGCTTGATTTTGACTCAATTTCTCATGTTTCCACACTTGTCCCTTGACTCTTATGATAAAGGTATGCAGTTTCATGATTATGATTTCAAGTATGTAAAAGCAGGTTTTATTACTATGATGACGATATCAAAGCTGTGATAATGTTATGATGAAGAGGGTAATGAAAACCGTAAATGTTTATAATGATGATGTTAAGGTGGGAATGTCTACCCACACTATGAAAAAGAAAATTTAATGGACTATTCTTATGATAGATGTTTCATGAAAGCTGTGATGACTATTTACGAATTATGAAAGCATGATTTTAATGAAGTATGAGTTATGTTAAAAGTTATATATATATATGCATGATTTAAAGTATTTCGTGGGATATTACTTAGCACCGAAAGGGATTTGGTAGATACCATAGTCCCATAACTATGTTCCACCATATGAATAATATTTATAATTTTATGCCTTATAGATGTGCTAATGGATCCATATAACCCTTAATGGACACTCATCGTGCTAGGATACAACCTAAAGGGTAGGGTGAAAATGATAGTTCTTACCGTTCTAGGATAGAGCCTATAGGGTGAGGATAGATTTTACCTTGGGGAAGAATCGTACATAGGGGATGAGGGACAAAAATACTACAAAAAGCTCATTCTCAGTCAGTACTATTTTGACGCAAGCAGAGGCAAGTCAAGAAGTGATGCAGGAGCTTGTGCAAGTTAATACTAATGTGGAGTTGCTAATGAAGCAGAACCAACAAAGAGTGAATGCAGTATCTCATCAGCCTCCACAATAACCCATGCACAAGGAGACTTATTTTGAGGAGGACAATTCTTTTGTTGTAGATTAGATGGAGGGTTTCTGGGCCAATGCCCAACGGTCCAATCAGGGCTTTTGGCACTAAGGTGAAGGGAACCAAGTTTGAAACTTTGGTAGGGATTGCACCTTCAGAGACAACAACAGAGAAGGCTACAATGGCAACAATAAGGGCCAAGATAGAGATTTTGAATGGGGACGTAGGGATGGCTACAAGAATGGTCCATATGTTCCACCTCACAATCGAGATTCTAGTGCTAGCACATCTCGAGTTGGTCCATATGTTCCACCTCACAAATGTCACGACCCGGATGGGGGCCTAGATGTGACATGGCAAAGGAGAACTCGAAAGTCCTCAATCAAGCAATCATAACATCATTACTCAGATCATCGGTTCAGAAGCGTAGAAAATAAACACATAACATATAATTCTAGGGGAAACGGGACTTTGGACTCAAGCTATGGGGATGTTGCCAGGAATGGGATGAGCATGAATCACATAGCACATAGAAAGTATTTCTAAGGGGAGGGTAAGGAGGACTCAAGCTATGAGGGTATACCGGGTTAGGGGACTTTCCACATAAGCACATTCCTAACATTCACAATCCCCTAAGCATAACCATAAACATAAACGGAACATCATCTCCATAAATAAATCCCGATAGTCATAATATCCCAATAGATCATAATACAACATGCAAGAGCTTAGTGTGTCCAACATAGCCCCTACATAAGAAGAGCGGGGCCTCAACATAGTTTAGGGCTCACCCTTAATACATGAAATAAGAAAATAAACAATTACAAGGAAGATAGTAAGTGTCTATTGCCATTGAACAAAAGGGCTCACCACAAGCTTAATAACTCCAAGGATGTCACTCATAGTCTGCGGGAAGGTAGAAGTCGTAACCGGTCTCTACATGGTTAGAACATGTAGATAAAATATGTACTAAGTATGTGAGCATGTAATGCATATGACAATATAGTATGACCAATGAGATGACAAGTGGACAAGTGATACGAAAGGAATGCACATAGCTAAGAGGAATATATTATAACAATATGTCGTGCCATGATGCATGAAATGCAACGTAAGATCATATCATAGAGGGGATGTTTCCTTAACCGACACCGGAGAAGACCCGAGCGAGCTACTACTTGGATCCGGATTACTTGCAAGGTAGGTCCCTAATGACCCTTCAACAAGGGGAAACAAACAAGTCATCCTATCTACGGAGACATTCCATGTTGGCAAATGGTTTGACGGAAAGGAGTATGAACCTTTAAAGATAGCCCACACCGACTCCAATCCCTCGGTACTAAGCCTCAACCCACGGAAATGCATATATATATCCATGCAAGCTTTTCAAACGAAGAGTTGACATTCTTTTCAAAATCATGCATCATTAGCCAAATCTAAACATGATCAAATCCATATCCATACTTAGGATAAAAAGCCAACAAGAATTTCCAAAACCTTTCCATATCAATGCAATAAGAGTAGCTCATCCACATAGCTTATCATATAAAGCCTTCAAAACATATCAAAGTTATTCAAGCACCCAAAATGCACAAAGAGCCATAACAAGAGACTGTGTGATCACAAGCCTTAACATATCATATCATAACAGGAGGGCCATGCCTTTAATAAGAGTTTTATCATAAACGAACTTCAATGCATATGCCATGAATAAGAAATAAAGTTCATGGGTAATGGAGATTCAAACCTTAAAACAATAATTCAATAGGTAATTCAACATAATTAATGAAACAATCCCAATTAAAAACATAATGCAATTTACCCATGCATATTAAATCATTAAAGGGGCATGCACATTGATCCTTCAAGAATTTCCATGCAATTCATAAAATTCAAACTTAAATCATCATTAAATCATTTAATTTCTACAGCCCACAACTCAATGCAATGAAATACATCAAGAATTAAAGAACCCATAATCAAAGGAAGCTTAAATTCATAAATTTAAGAGGAGGGTTCTTGGGTCTTCATGGATGAAAGGAAATCCATGAATCAAACCCACATAACTTGAGTTTAATCAAGAGAATTGGATGAAATTGCAAGAAAGATGAATTTCCCCAAATTTCTTCAAGCTTTCATCAATGGAGGTCAAGAGGATTGAGCGAATTTTAGAGAGACTTTAGGAGCGTTAGAATGGATGAAATAGGATTAGGGTTTGATTTAGGGGGGTTTAGGAGGCCTTAGAATGCCTCAAAGAGGCATAGGATCTAATTAAATTACGAATTAACCATTAACGAAATGGACTAAATCAATGAAGACAATGTCACACGGAAGGCACACAGTGCCCGTTTACTGGTCCACGGGCCGTGTACCTGTCCGTGAGGCTTCACTTGGCCTCGGCTTCGACTTGAACTCTTGGGAGACTTTTTGGATCACTTCACGAGGGGCCTCACAGACCGTGTAGTTGCACACGGACCGTGTACTAGTCCGTGGAGCATCACTTGGTCTAGAGTCCAGCCTCGAACCTCGGCCAACATTCTAGATCACTTCATTGAATCCCTTACGGGCCGTGATGGGTCACAAGGACCGTGAGGTGGTCCGTGGGACCATACTTGGTCCATGGCTTGGGCCCTTGCCTCCAGGAGCACACTGGACTAACCCACGAGCACCCCTACGGATTGGGGACCACCAAACGGTCCGTGGTCCCACCCTTAGACCCAATTCCAGAACCTTGTTCCCAGCATACTTCTAATTACGGGCAGTCTCACTGCAAGGGCCATAACTTTCACATACGAACTCTAAATTTAGTGAAACCAGTTGAGTTGCGTAGATAATTCAAAGAGCTTCAATTTGACATATAGTAGCCCATACAGTTCATCTCATAAAATAATATATGATTTTTCAAAGTACACTGCCCAACCGGCCTTACAACTTCACCAAACGATCCTCTTTGAATATGGCCACTTAAATACAATCCATCGCTACCAAAATTGAACCATGACTAGCATAACACTAACCTTGACCAACCATTACGAAGTTCAAAAATTTTTGGGTCGTTATATCATCTCCTCGTTGGGAACATTCATCCTCGAATGAGCTAAAACTATGGCTTGAGGACAACAATCACATAAGAGACATTTTCATCAAAACATATAACGGATCATACATCATTTCAAAAGTCTTTCAAAACTTATGTCAAAACATCACTTTAAACATTTTCGTGCTCATATATGCACACAATATCATGAAACTCAAGCATTTAAAGAATTAGGAACATAGAAGGATAGAACCTAGTACCTTAGGCTTGAGTAGATTGGAAGAGATAGGGATATCGCTCTATCATGTCCAACTCCACTTCCCACGTTGCACTCTCCATGTCTTAATTCCTCCAAAGCACCTTGACCAAAGCTATATCCTTGTTGTGAAGGCGCTTCACTTGCCTATAAAAAATTTCAACCGACACCTCTTCATAGGTCAAATTCTCCTCAACCGTCACACCTTTCAAAGGTGTAATTGCCTTGGGATCACCAACCAACTTTCTCAACATAGACACATGGAAAACCGGATAAATAGAGCTCATGTCTAAAGGCAAATCTAACCTATAAGCCACATTTCCAACCCGTTCCACAATCTCATAAGGTTCGACGTACCGGGAGCTCAACTTACCCTTTTTGCCAAAACGCATGATGCCTTTCATGGGGGACACTCTCACATACAACCAATCACCAACATGAAATTCAAGGTCCCTTTTCCTAAAATCCAAATAAGACTTTTGGCAACTTTGAGCCATTTTCAACCTTTCCCTAATTAACTTCACCTTTTCAATGGCCTCAACAACCAAGTCCAGACCTAGCAAGGCCGCCTCACCTATTTCAAACCAACCAACTGGAGACCTACATCTCCTACTATACAAAGCTTCAAATGGACCTATACCAATGCTAGAATGGAAACTATTATTGTAGGCAAACTCAGTGAGAGGTAGATGATCATCCCAATTTCCTTTGAATTCCAACACACAAGCCCTTAACATGTCCTCCAAAGTTTGAATTGTTCTTTCGGCTTGCCCATCGATTTGAGGATGAAATGCGGTGCTCAACTTGACCTTAGTGCCAAGTCCCTTTTTAAAAGACTTCCAAAAATGAGAAGTAAATTGAGTACCATGATCCGATATAATAGAACTTGACACATCATGCAATCTCACCAACTCCCGAATATATACCTTAGCATACTCCTCGACACTATAGGTAGTCTTAACCGGAAAGAAGTGAGCCAACTTATTCATTCTATCAATCACAACCCACATAGAATCAAATTGTCTCCGAGTACGGGGTAACCCAACCATAAAATCCATGTTCACATCTTCTCACTTCCAAGTAGGAATTTCAATATCTTGTGTCAAACCACCGGGCCTTTGATGTTTCTCTTTTACTTGTTGGAAATTAGGACACTCCGACACAAACTTGGCTATGTCCTTCTACATACCATGCCACCAATACAACTCTCTCAAATATCGGTGCATTTTGGTAGATCCTGGATGAATAGAATATTAGGAATTATGAGCCTCTTTCATCATAGTCTCCCTTAAGCCATCAACATCCGGAACACACAAACGGTCTTGGTACCATAGCACACCATCTCCCCCTTGGGAGAAAATCTCAATCTTTCCATTGGCAACCAACTTCTTCAACTCTACCAAGGAAGAATCTAGGTCTTGTTTTGTCTTAACATCAACTACTAAGGAAGACTCGGACCCATCTTGAACAAGAATTTCACCATTGTCAGATTCGACAAAACTCACACCCAACCTAGCCAAACGGTGCACATCTTTCACTATCTCCTTTTTTCTGTCTTCTACATATGTCACACTTCCCGTAGAAAGCCTACTAAGGGCATCCGCCAAAATGTTAGATTTGCCGGGGTGGTAAAAGACACTCATATCATAGTCCTTGAAAATTTCCAACAATCTCCTTTGCCTCAAATTAAGGTCTCTTTGGATGAACACATTTTACAATTTCTTTTGATCGGTGAAGACATCCACATGAACCCCATACAAATAATGCCACCAAATTTTCAAAGCAAACACCACCGCCGCCAACTCAAGATCATGGGTTGGATAGTTTTATTCATGTACCTTCAATTGTTGGGATGCATAAGCTATCACCATATCATGTTGTATAAGCACAAACCCAACCCAATACGCGATGCATCATAATTTACCACAAACCCATCTAATCCATTAGGCAAGGTCAAAATCGGAGCCGATGTAAGTCGATCCTTCAAAGTTTGGAAACTCTTCTTTTTAGTCAACTTGGTCAACGGGGACTCTATAGAGGAAAACCCTTCCACAAACCTTCTATAATAATCGGTCTAAGCTAATCCTTCACCGCTTCGATATTCTTAGGATAAACCTTAATGCCATCACCGGACACCACATGACCAAGGAATGCAACTTCTCCTAATCAAAATTCATATTTTCTAAACTTGGCATACAATTGCTTCTCTCTCAAAGATTGAAGAACCACTCTCAAATGGTCCATATGTTCTTGCTCACTACAGGAGTAAATCATGATGTCATCAATGAAGACTACCACAAAATATCAAGAAACGACTTGAACATCCCATTCATAAGATCCATAAACTCCGTCGGAGCATTAGTCAATCCAAAAGACATCACCATAAACTCAAAGTGACCATAAAGGGTCTGGAAGGCCGTCTTAGGAATGTCACACTCTTTCACCTTCAATTAGTGATAATCGAAATGAAGATCTATTTTGGAGAAGTGAGTAGCTCCTTGAAGTTGGTAAAACAAATTATCGATTCTAGGCAACGAGTACCTATTCTTCATGGTCACCTTGTTCAATTGCTGATAATCAATACACATTCGGAGCGACCCATCCTTCTTCTTCACAAACAACACGGGAACACCTCAAGGTGAAATACTCGACCTAATATAACCCTTTTCTAGCAAATCTGTCAATTCTTTTAACTCCGCCGGGGCTATGCGATAAGGAGGAATAGAGATAGGTTGAGTATCCGGAAGGAGATCTATGCCAAAATCTATCTCTCTATCGGGAGGGATACCGAGCAAGTCCTCGGGAAACACATCGAAACTCATTAACCACCAGAACCGATTCAAGCTTAGGTGACTCACCCTCCACATCTCTAACCAGCATAATATGATAAATGCACCCCTTACAAATCATCTTCGGGGCTTTGAGGTAGGAAATAAACCAACCCTTAACCACGAAATCACTACCCTTCCACTCCAACATGGGTTCATTAGGAACTTGAAATTTAACTTGCCTAGTACTACAATCAACTGAGGCATACGATGCATACACCCAATCAATCCCAAGAATGACATCAAAATCATACATCTCAAGTTCTACAAGGTCACCGGGGAACACTTTATGCAACACAGAGACTGGACAACCCCGATACACTTTTCGAGCAACAATAGACTCACCCATAGGAGTATACACCGAATAAGCTTTCCTTAGAATTTCAAGACTCAAATCAAATTTAACAACCAACAGAGGAGTCACAAAATATAAATTTACACCCGGATCAAGTAAAGCATAAGCATTAAAATCAAAGATTTTTAACATACCAGTCATGACATCTGGAGCTTCCTCTACCTCTTTTCGAGCATGAAGAGCATAGAATCGGTTGTTCCTAGGAGCACCACCAATTGGAGCCTTCGATTGACCTTGATCACCAGGTGCCGCTTGATCCTTCTTCACATTCTTTGGGAAATTTGAGATCTTGTGGTCTAAAATATCACACCCATAACAAGCATCCGTAGCCCTCCTACATTCACCCATGTGGATACCACCACATTAACCACAATGAAGAATCTGGAGACCACCCCCAACTTGTGCCTTAGGAGGAGGCACCCTTGGATTTGTAACTCTCACATTTGAACCTTGGCCTTGTTGAAATCGGCCAAATCTACCACCACTCTTTGCATTGGAGAACCCACCATCAAGTCGGGCCCTCTTAGCTTCATTCATTCTCCTCTTTTCAAGCTTTTCTCCCTCGAATTTTTTGGAATAAGTCATGAGCCTTGAGATGTCCATCTCTCAGATAAGCATAGCCGTACAACACTCTTTCACAACCAAATAAGAAACACCAGAAATGAACTAGTGCATTCTTGCACGGGGGTCAGATACAATCATTGGGGCATACTTGGAGAGCTTAGTAAATTTGAGAGCATAATCCCTCACAATCATACCACTTTATTAGAGATTGATGAACTCGATCATTTTATCCTCTCTAAGCACAAGAGGAAAGAACCGGTGAAGGATGGCCATCTTGAACTCTTCCCACCCAACCTTGACATCCGCAACTCATTCAACCAATCATTGGTTATACTACACTTGGGCCACATCCTTCAATTGATATACGACCAACTCGACTTTCTCTTCGGAACTCACCCCTATTATGGTCAACACCTTAGTGAGTTCGTCAACAAACTCTTGAGCATCTTCATCCACTTTTGACCCATAGAACTCTGGAAGGTTCATCCGGGTGAAATCCCTCACCCTAGAAGCTGGAGTACCAACATTGATGAGATTGATTGGCTGGGCTTAGTTAGCCACAACTTGGGCTAACATGGAAACCACATTCCTAAACTCAGCATGAGACACCTAATCCTCTACCGGTGCTCGAGGGGCTTGTTCCTCAAATTCTAGAGCTTGATCGGGGAAGGAAGCTCTTATAAGAGGTATATTCTGAAAGAGCAAAAAGAACCAACAGTTTAGGAAATCTCATAAACAGTACAAGGCACGACACAAGGGACAATGAAGTGAAAAGTTCCAAAATGTCATCATAGCCTCCCATTCATAGGCATGCCGCGCATATACCCATGAACAAGACTTTACTTGACGCGGCATGTTGGACTCTGAGGATAATTTACAAACTTAGGGCTCTGATACCATCTTTGTCATCATCTGGATGGGGGCCTAGATGTGACATGGCGAAGTAGAACCCGAAAGTCCACAATCAATCTATCATAGCATCATTACTCACATCATCGGTTAAGAAGCGTGGAAAATAAACACATAACACATAATTCTAGAGGAAACGGGGCTTTGGACTCAAGCTATGGGGATGTTGCGAGGAATGGTATGAGTATAAATCACATAGTACATAACAAGTATTTCTAAGGGGTGGGTAAGGAGGACTCAAGATACTGCATTGATATGGAATGGTTTTGGAAATTCTTGTTGGCTTTTAGCCTAAGTATGGATATAGATTTGATTATGTTGTGGTTTGGCTAATGATGCATGGTTTTGAAAAGAATGTCAACTCTTAATTTTGAAAAGCTTTCATGGATATATATATGTATTTCCGTGGGATGAGGCTTAGTACCGAGGGGTTGGAGTCGGGGGGATTATCTCTAAGGGTCCATACTACTTTCCATAAAACCATGTGCCAACATGGGATTTCTCCCCAGATGAGATGAGTTGTTTGATTCCCCTTGTTGAAGGGTGATTAGGGATCTACCTGGAAAGTAGCCCAGATCCAAGTAGTAGCTCGCTTGGGTCTCCTCCGGTGTCGATTGAGGCAACACCCCCGCTATAATATTATCTTAGGTTGCATTTCATGCATCATGGCATGACATATTGTTATAATTTATTCCCTTTGTCTATGTGCATCCCTTTCGTATCACTTGTTCTCTTGTTATCTCGTTGGTCAAACTATATTTCCATATGCATTGCATTCCCGCATACTTATTACATATTTTTGTACTAACCCATACTCTTTATCTACATGTTCTATCCATGTAGGAACCGGTGACGACTTCTATCTTTTGGCGGACGACGAGTGACATCCTTGGAGTTTTTAGCTTGTGGTGAGCCCTTTTGTTCAAGGGCAATAGCCACCTTTTATCTTCGTTTTATTTGTTTATTTTTCTTATTTCATGTATTAAGGGTGAGCCCCAAACTATGTCGAGGCCCCGCTCTTTCTTATGTAGAGGCTATGTTGGGCACACTAAACTCTTGCACGTTGTATTATGCATTATTGGGATATTATGACTGTTGGGAATTGTTTATGGAAATGAAGTTTCGATTATGCTTATGAATATGTGTATGGGTTTGTGATAGTTGGGAATGTGCTTATATGGAAAGTCCCCTAACCCGGTATATCCCCTAGGCTTGAGTCCTAATTACCAGCCTCTTAGAAATACTTGCTATGTGCTATGTGATTCATGCTCGTCCTATTCTCGGCAACATCCCTAGAGCTTGAGTCCAAAGCCCTGAACCAATAATGTGTGTGATGACGCTATGATGGCTTGATCGAGGACTTTTCGATTGTCCTTCGCCATGTCACATCTAGGCCCCACTTCTGGGTCATGACAAAGATGGTATGAGAGCCCTCGGTTTGTAAATTATCCTTGGAGCCCAACATGTCGCGTCGATTAGAGTCTTGTTCATGGGTGTGATGTGCGCCATACCTTTGAGTGAGAGGCTATGATGATGTTTTAGGAATTTGTCTTATTTTATTGTCCCTTGTGTCGTGGCTTGTACTATTTATGAGATTTTTTAAACTCTTGGTTCTTGTTGCTCTTTCAAAACATGCCTCCTAGAAGAGCTCCCTTCCCCCGTCAAGCTCCAGAATTCGAGTAACAAGCCCCTCAAGCATTGGTAGAGGAACAAGTGTCTCATGCCAAGTTTAGGAATGTGGTATCTATGTTGGCCCAAACCGTGGCCAACCAAGCAGGCCAATCAATCCTATGAATGTTGGTACTCTGGCTTCTAGGGTAAGGGATTTTATTTGAATGAACCCTCCGGAATTCTATGGCTCAAAAGTGGACGAGGATGCTCAAGAGTTCATTAATGAACTCACTAAGGTATTGACTATCATGGGGGTGAGTTCAAAAGATAAAGCCAAGTTGGCCGCATATCAAATGAAAGATGTGGCCCAAGTGTGGTATAACTAATAGCTAGTTGAGAGGATGGTTGATGTCATGGTTAGTTGGGAAGAGTTCAAGATGGCCTTCTTTGAACAGTTCTTTCCTCTTGAGATTAGAGAGGCCAAAATGATTGAGTTCATCAGTCTTCGACAAGGTGGCATGACTATGAGGGATTATGCCCTCATATTTACTAAGCTTTCCAAATATGCCCCTATACTTGTAGCAGATCCCCGTGTAAGAATGCACAAGTTCATTTCTGGTGTCTCAGATTTGGTTGTGGAGGAGTGTCGTATGGCTATGCTTATTCGAGAGATGGACATTTCAAGGCTCATGACTTATGCCAAAAATATTGAGGCTGAAAAGCTTAAGGAGAGGAGAGTGAACGAAGCTAAGAGGGCTCGACTTGATGGTGGGTTGTTCAATGCCATGAGTGGTTGTGGATTTGTCCGATTTCAATAAGGCCAAGGTTCTAATGAAAGAGTTTCTAATCCAAGGGTGCCTCCTCCTAAGGCACAAGTTGGGGGTGGTCCCCGATTTCCTCGTTGTGGTCAATGTGGTGGTAGCCACATGGGTGAATGTAGGATAGCTACGGGTGCTTGCTATGGGTGTGGTAGTTTTCACCACAAGATCTCTAATTGACCAAAGAATGTGACGAAGGATCAAGCGGCTCCCGGTGATCAAGGGCAATCGAAGGCTCCGATTGGTGGTGCTCCTAGGAATAACCGATTCTATGCTCTTCATGCCCGACAAAAGGTGAAGGAAGCTCCAGATGACATGACCGTTATGTTAAAAATCATTGATTTTGATGCTTATGGTTTACTTGATCCGGGTGTAAATTTATCTTTTGTGACTCCTCTGTTGGCTGTTAAATATTGTTTGAGTCCTGAAACTCAAAGGGAACCTTATTCAGTGTATACACCTGTGGGTGAGTCTATTGTTGCTCGGAAAGTGTATCGAGGTTGTCCGGTCTTTGTGTTGCATAAAGTGTTCCCTGGTGACCTTGTAAAACTTGAGATGTATGATTTTTATGTCATTCTTGGGATGAAATGGTTGCATGCATCTTATGCCTCGGTTGATTATCGAACTAGGCAAGTTATATTTCAAGTATCTAATAAACTCGTGTTGGAGTGGAAGGGTAGTGATTCCGTGGTTAAGGGTCGGTTTATTTCCTACCTTAAAACCCCAGAAGATGATTTGTAAAGGGTACATTAATCATATTTTGCGGGTTAGAGATGTGGAGGGTGAGTCACCTAAGCTTGAATCAGTTCTGGTGGTTAATGAGTTTCCTGATGTATTTCCCAAGGACTTGTCCGGTATCTCTCCTCCTTCCAGGTACTCAACCTATTTCTATCCCTCCTTATCGTATGGCCCCGACGTAGTTAAAGTAATTGAAGGATCAATTGAAAGATTTTCTAGAAAAGGGTTACATTAGGCCGAGTATCTCACCTTGGGGTGCTCCCATGTTGTTTGTGAGAAAGAAGGATGGGTCACTCCGAATGTGTATTAATTATCGATAATTGAATAAAGTGACCGTTAAGAATAGGTACTCGTTGCCTACAATTGATGATTTGTTTGGCCAACTTCAAGGAGCTACTCACTTCTTCAAAATAGAACTTCGTTCGGGTTATCACCAATTAAAGGTGAGGGAGTGTGACATTCCAAGATGGCCTTTCGGACTCATTATGGTAACTTTGAGTTTGTGGTGATGTATTTTGGGTTGCCTAATGCTCCGGCGGTATTTATGGATCTTATGAATCGGGTGTTCAAGCCGTTTCTTGTTAATTTTGTGGTAGTCTTCATTGATGACATCTTGATTTACTCCCGTAGTGAGCAAGAGCATATGGAACATTTGAGAATGGTTTTTCAAAACTTTGAGAGAGAAACAATTGTATGCCAAGTTTAGCAAATGTGAATTTTGGTTGAGAGAAGTTTCTTTACTTTGTCATGTGGTTTCCGGTGATGGCATCAAGGTTGATCCTAAGAAAACCGAGGTGGTGAAGGATTGGCCTAGACCGTTGACTCCCTCGGATATTCGAAGCTTTCTTGGTCTAGCGAGTTATTATAGAAGATTTGTCGAAGGATTTTCCTCTATAGCATCTCCATTGACTAAGTTGACTCAAAAAAATGCCAAGTTTGTGTGGTCAAATGAATGTGAGAAAAGTTTTCAAACTTTGAAGGACTGGCTTACATCGGCTTCGATTTTGACTTTGCCAAATGGGTTAGATGGGTTTGTGGTATTTTGTGATGCGTCGCGTATTGGTTTGGGTTGTGTGCTTATGCAACATGGTAAGGTGATATCTTATGCATCCCGACAATTAAAAGTGCATGAACAAAATTACCCGACCCATGATCTTGAGTTGGCGGCGGTAGAGTTTGCTTTGAATGTTTTGCGGTATTATTTGTATGGGGTTCATGTGGATGTCTTCACTGATCACAAGAGTTTGCAATATGTGTTCACCCAAAGAGACCTTAATTTGAGGCAAAGTAGATGGTTGGAATTTCTCAAGAACTATGATATGAGTGTCCTTTATTACCCCGGCAAAGTTAACATTGTGGAAGATGCCCTTAGTAGGCTTTCTATGGGAAGTATGACTCATGTGGAAGAAGGAAAAAAGGAGATAGTGAATGATGTGCACTGTTTAGCTAGGTTGGGTGTGAGGTTGGACGAATCCAACAATGGTGGAATTCATTTTCAAGGTGGATCCGAGTCTTCCATAGTGGGTGATGTTAAGCCTAAACCAGACATAGATCCTTCCTTGGTAGAGTTGAAGAAAATGGTCACCGATGGAAAGATTGAGGTTTTCTCCCAAGGGGAATATGGTGTGCTACGATACCAAGACCATTTATGTGTTCCTAATGTTGATAGCTTAAGGGTGATTATCATGAAAGATGCTCATAATTCTCAACATTCTATTCATCTGGGATATACCAAGATGCACCGAGATTTGAGAGAGTTGTATTGGTGGCATGGTATGAAGAAGTACATAGCCAAGTTTGTTTCGGAATGTCCTAATTGCCAACAAGTAAAAGTGGAACATCAAAGGCCTGGTGGTTTGACACAAGACATTAACATTCCTACTTGGAAGTGGGAAGATGTGAACATAGACTTTGTGGTTGGGTTACCCTATACTCGGTGACAATTCGATTCTATATGGGTTGTGGTAGATAGGATGACTAAGTCGGCTCACTTCTTACCAGTTAAGATGACCTATAGTGTCGAGGAGTATGCTAAAAAGTATATTTGGAAGTTGGTGAGATTTCATGGTATGCCAAAGTCTATCATATCAGATCATGGTACTCAATTTACCTCTCATTTTTGGAAGTCTTTTCAAAAGGTAATTGGTATTAAGGTCAAGTTAAGCACCGCATTTCATCCTTAAACTGATGGGCAAGCCGAAAGAAAAATTCAAATCTTGGAGGACATGTTAAGGGCTTGTGTATTGTAATTCAAAGAAAATTGAGATGATCATCTATCGCTCATTGACTTTGCTTACAACAATAGTTTTCATGTTATCATTGGCATGGCTCCATTTGAAGCTTTGTATGGCAGGAGATGTAGATCTCTGGTTGGTTAGTTTGAAATAGGTGAGGTGGCCTTGCTAGGCCCGAACTTGGTTGTTGAGGCCATTGAAAAGGTAAAGTTAATTAGGGAGAGGTTGAAAATGGCTCAAAGTCACCAAAAATTATATTCGGATGTTAGGAAAAGGGATCTCAAATTTCATGTTTGCGATTGGGGGTATATGAAAGTGTCCCCCATGAAAGGCCTCATGCATTTTCGCAAAAAGGGCAAGTTGAGTCCCCGGTACGTCGGACCTTATGATATTGTGGAGCGGGTTGGAAATATGGCTTATAGGTTGGATTTGCTTTTGGACATGAGCTCCATTCATCGGTATTCCATGTGTCTATGCTGAGGAAGTTGGTTGGTGATCCTAAGGCCATTACACATTTGGAGAGCATAACGGTTGAGGAGAATTTGACCTATGAAGAGGTGTCGGTTGAAATCTTGGATAGGCAAGTGAAGCGGCTTCGAAACAAGGATGTAACTTCAGTCAAGGTTCTTTGGAGGAACCAAGATGTGGAGAGTGCAACGTGGGAATCAGAGTTGGACATGATGGAGAGATATCTCTATCTCTTCCAATCTACTCAAGCCTAAGGTACTAGGTTCTATCATTTTAGGATCCTAATTCTTTGAATACTTGTGTTTCATGACATTGCATGTATACATGAGCACTAAAATGATTTAAATAATATTTTGACATAAGTTTTGAAAGATTTTTGAAATGATGCATGATCCATTATGAGTTGTGGTTAAAGTGTCTCTGGTTTTGATTGTCGTCCTCAAGCCATAGTTATAGCTCATTCGAGGACGAATGTTCCTAAGGGGGAGATAATGTAACGACCCAAAAAATTTTTAACTTTGTAATGGTTGTTCAAGGTTAGTCTTAAGCTAGTCATGGCTGAATTTGGTAGCTATGGGTGGTTGTTAAGTTGCCGGATTAAAAAATGATCATTTGGTAAAGTTGTAAGGGCGGTTGGGCAGTGGAATTTTAAAGGTCATATCTTTTTATACAGGATGAATTGTGTGATCTGCTATATATCAAATCGAAGCTCGTTGAGTTATCTTCGCAATGCAATTGGTTTCACTCAGTTCGGAGTTAGTATGTGAAAGTTATGGCCCTTGCAGTGGGACTGCCCGTGTATGGAAAGGTTCTGGAAAAGGGGAAGTAGCCTGAGTCTAAGGAAGAACCACACGGGAGGGTCCACGAGCCGTTAGGAGGCACACAACCCGTGAGGGGGTCCGTAGGTTGATCCATAGAGTGGGGCGGAGTGATGGGCCAAGGCCAAAATAAAGTGAAGCCTCACGGACCATTTCACGGTTTGTGTAAGGTACCACGGTCAGTAAGGGGGTCCCGTGAAGTGATCCAAAGAGTTGGCTAAAGTTCGAGGTTGGACTCCGGACCAAGTGATGCTCCATGTACCAGTACACGGTCCGTGTGCAGCTACACGTTCAGTGAGGCCCCTCGTGAAGTGATCCAGAAACTCTCTCGAGAGTTCAAGATGAAGTCGAGACCAAGGAAGGTCTCACGGATAGGCTCACTGTCTGTGAGCCTCTAGACGGGCACTGGCAAACATCTGTGAAGCCCTATCTTCAGTGATTTAATCCATTTCATTAATGATTAATTTGTTATTTAGTTAGATCCTATGCCCCTTTTAGGATTTCTATGGTCTCCTAACTCCCCTATATCAAACCCTAATCCTCTTTAATCTATTTTCACACCCCTAAATTCACTCTAAAATTCTCTAAATCCTCTTGACCTCCATTGATGAAAGCTTTAAGAAATTCATCTTTCCTGCAATTCCATTAAATTCTCTTGATTAAACTCAAGGTACATGGGTTTGATTCATAGAGTTCCTTTCATCCATGAAGACCCAAGAACTCTCCTCTTTAATTTACGAATTTAAGCGTTGTTTAATTATGGGTTCTTTAATTCTTGATGTATTTCATTGCATTGAGTTGTGGGCTGTAAAAATTAGGTTATTTAATGATGATTTAAGTTTGAATTTTATGAAATGCATGGAAGTTCTTGAAGGATTAATGTGCATGTCCCTTTAATGGATTAATATGCATGGGTAAATTGTATTATGTTTAAATTGGGATTTTATCATGGATTATGTTGAATTATCTATTGAATTGTGATTTAAAGTTTGAATTCTCCATTACCCATGCACTTGATCTCTCATTCATGGCATATGTATTGAAGAATGGTTGTGATGAAACTCTTGTTAAGGGCATAGCCCACTTGTTATGATATGGTACGTTAAGGCTTGTGATCACATGGTCTCTTGTTAGGGCTCTTTGAGCATTTAGGGTGCTTGCCCCACTTTGATATGTTTTGAAGGCTTTATATGATACGCTATGAAGACGAGCTACTCTTATTGCATTGATATGGAATGGTTTGGGAAATGCTTGTTGGCTTTTAGCCTAAGTATGGATATGGATTTGATCATGTTTTGGTTTGGCTAATGATGCATAGTTTTGAAAAGAATGTCAACTCTCCATTTTGAAAAACTTGCATGGATATATATATGCATTTCCATGGGATGAGGCTTAGTACTGAGGGATTGGAGTCTGGGTAGACTATCTCCAAGGGTCCATACTCCTTTCCGTCAAACTATGTGCCAACATGGGATTTCTCCCTAGATAGGATGACTTGTTTGTTTCCCCTTGTTGAAGGATGATTAGGGATCTACCTGGCAAGTAGTCTGGATCCAAGTAGTAGCTTGCTCGGGTATCCTCCGGTGTCGTTTGAGGCAACATCCTCACTAAAATATGATCTTAGGTTGCATTTTATGCATCATGGCATGGAATATTGTTATAATATATTCCCTTTGTCTATGTGCATCCTTTTCGTATCACTTGTCCCCCTTATCATCTTGTTAGTCATACTGTATTGCCATATGCATTTCATGCTCGCATACTTAGTACATTTTTTAGTGCTAACCCATACTCTTTATCTACATGTTCTAACCATGTAGAGACCGGTGATGACTTCTATCTTCCGGCGGATGACGAGTGACATCCTTGGAGTTTTTAGCTTATGATGAGCTCTTTTGTTCAAGGGAAATAGCCACCTTCTATCTTCCTTGTATTTGTTTATTTATCTTATTTCATGTATTGAGGGTGAACCACAAACTATTTTGAGGCCTCACTCTTTCTTATGTAGAGGCTATGTTGCACACACTAAACTCTTGCACCTTGTATTATGCTTTATTGGAATATTATGACTATTGGAAATTGTTTATGGAAATGATGTTTCGATTATGCTTATGAATATATCTATGGGCTTGTGAAAGTTGGGAATGTGCTTATGTGGAAAGTCTCCTAACCCATTATGCCCCCATAGCTTGAGTCCTACTTACCCACCCCTCAGAAATACTTGCTATGTGCTATGTGATTCATGATCATCTCATTCCCAGCAACCTCCTTATAGCTTAAGTCCAAAGCCCCGTTTCCCCTAGAATTATGTGTTATGTGTTTACTTTTCCGCGCTTCCAAACCGACGATGTGTGTGATGATGGTATGATGGCTTGATCGAGGACTTTTGGGTTCTCCTTTGCCATTTCACATCTAGGCCCCATTTTGGTTCATGACACAAAGAGTATGGGTTAGCATATATAATGCACTAAGTATGCGATTATGCCATGCAAGTGTACATGATCCTATGACGAGGCTAAATGATAAGGGCATACATGGTACGAAAAGAAGTTCACATCAACAAAGAAATTTATAACATAATAATATGTCATGTCGTGTCGTCATGCATGAAGTGCAAACCTACATATCATAGCGGGGATGTGACCTCAACCGATAACATGAGAGACCAAGCGAGCTACTACTTGGGATTGGACTACTTGCCAGGTAGATCCCTAGTCAACCCTTAAACAAGCAGATACATAACAAGTCAATCCCATCAAGGGAGATAACCCATGGTGGTTCATGGTTTGACGGAAAGAAGTATGGACCCTTGGAGATAGTCCACCCCAACTCCAATCCCTCGGTGCTAAGTCTCATCCCACGAGAATACATATACATATACAAGCCTTCAAAATGGAGATTTGACCTTTCGTTCAAAATAATTCATAGTTGGACTATTAGCCAAATCATAATTCAAGTCTTTCCATAATTAGGCTCAAAAGCCAACCAGAGTTTCCAAAAGCCATTTTCCAAGACCAATGCAATAGGAGTAGCTCATCTACATAACATATCATATCATGCATCATCATAACATATCATATCATAATGGTGTAAACACTCATAATTTCTCAAAGAGCCATAACATAGACTTTATATGATTTCTAATATCATATCATAACATGAGGGACAAGCCCTTATCAAGAGTTTCGTCATAACAAGCTTTTCATGCTCATGAATGAAATCCATGGATGATTAAGAGTAGCATTGGTATGAGATATCATCATTTAAATCATCAATACAAGAAGTTAAAATCCCATGCATAATGGAATCAACAATTTAAAGCAAAATTCTAAATACCCATACTTGAATTGAAGGACCAAGGGGACATGCATTTTTGAAAGAGCTCATCATAAGCTAATCTTGTTCAATGAGATATAGCCATTCAAAGTCAGTATTTCCACCAAACATCAAGTAAACTTAACCAACGTGATTCCTTTGAACATGACCACATAAGTAAGACCCATGATGGTCACTAGCCCACCAAAACAGTTTCAAAATAGACCTGGATCAACTACTATTAAGTTCAAAAAATTTTGGGTCGTTACATCTAGGCCCACTTCGTGATTGGGGTTCAAAGGTTTATTGGCTTAGCTGGGTACTATAGATGATTTGTTGAGGGGATCTCTACTATTGTTGCACCGTTTACTTGATTGACTTTCCATGGTGTTCCATTTGTGTGATATATGAAGTGTGAGACCATCTTTCAGAGTCTAAAGGATTTACTGACTACAACTCTTATTATGAAACTTCCTATTAAGGGAGAGGGGTTTATAGTATACTGTTCTAGGATTGGTGTTGATTGTGTATTGATGCAGCAGGGTGTCATGACCTGGACCTAAGGCCTAGCCATGAAATGACAAATGTGACACCTGAAGGTATCCCACCCAACTCTCATTTTCATATCATAAGCATTCATAAGGTAAAATAAGCATACATAATAGAATAAACAAGCAGAAGTATATAAAAGTAAAATGTCGTAGTTCCCATAGGGAACATACATCAATCCATAGTCCAAATCATGCCTCTACATCATAAATATTGGCAAGGACCAGAACATGGCTCACTAGCTCACCCTCAAGATGTACATCAAAAGACAATAGAAGGTAAGGTCTCAAGATAAAAGAAAATATCATAGGGCTCATTTCTGGAGCATAGAAACTCGCCAATAGATCTTCAAGTTTGATGATCGAAACTAGCCACAAATTTGAAAGACCTCCTCATCTTCTATCCTTATATGATTTGGGTCATGTAGATAAAGAAGCATATGTTAGTACATAGAATGCACTAAGTATGTAGGTATTCTATGAAGTAAAGGACATCACAATAATATCAATATGCATAATCATCATCAATGGAATGAAGTACAATATGCGTGAGCATGCATGCTTAAAATCATATGAGGAAGCATCATAAAAATCAATAAAACATCATTACATACATATGTGGGAATAAGATCATAACCTACATTCATAAGACCATGTGGACTATTACATGGAATCTCAATGTTCACTCTCATCGAGTTAAGAGGAGTCTACTTTGCCAAGGTAAATTCTAGTCTCACCCTATAGGCTCTATCCTAGCATGGTGAGAACTATCATTTTGACCCCACCTTTTAGTTTCTATCCTAGCACGGTGAGTGTCCATTAAAAGTTATATGGATTTATTAGCACACCTTTAAGGCATACAAACATAAATATAATTCCTATGGTGGCACATAGTTATGAGACTATGGTATCTACCAAAGCCCTCTCAGTGCTAAGTCATATCCCATGGAATAACTTTAAATCATGCATATATATATATATATATTTATTTATTTATATATGTAACTTTTAACATAGTTCATACTTCACATTGTCATCACACACATTTAGGATTTTCATTATTCTGTTCATCATAGAATCATCATTATAATAAATCATAGCACTATCATTTTCATAAATCATGCTTTTACATACTTGAAATCATAATCATGGAACTTTATAGCTTCATCATAACAGACTATGGCTAAGTGGTGGCTCATGCTCAATGGAGTCAAAATCTTGCAATTGGATAAAATTCATATAGAAAATATGAAATTAAATCGATTTGGATTATTAGTAAAGGAACCCACATCAAATCATTAAGCCATAATCATGCATACTTTGAAATCATATATTGTTGCTTGAAATTCATATACATCATAGAATTCATCATAATTCATGCATAAGTAGTCTTAATCATCATGTATAAATCATAATTCATGTATTAAGAATCATAGCATAAAAGCCCATGAGAATTCAACATAAAACATTGATAAAAAGAAGGTTTTGGATTGGGCTTCATGGATGAAACTAATCCATGAATGAAGCTCTGCATACCTCAAGTAGAATCCTTAAATGTAACAACCCAAAAATTTTCGAAATCTACTTATGGTTGGCATTCTATGATGTACTACAAGCCATGGTTGAGTTTT
>JBCEWC010004672.1:0-26704 GCA_038996855.1 Solanum aculeatissimum
TTCATTCACTGACAATAGTTCTTGCTAATTCATTACATGTTGTCAATGTTTTAAATCAATAAATGTATCTAAGTAGGCGATACACAATGCAATGAATGAATATTGTTGTTTAGTTCATTCACTGACAACTTGCTAATTCAATCAGTATAAACTAATGAACAAGAAATCACTGTGGACAATTAATCACCTAGACTAAATCACAACTCATAAAACGTGATGAAGACCCAAGATTCCCAATCTTGCAAGAATTGGGAATTTCGTCAAACACCTGGTGTGCATTATGAACACTTAGCAAAAATAATCACAACCCAACAGTTAGATAAGACCTAAGATTCTCAATCTTGTAAAAAAATCCACAAACTTATAAAGAAATGAAGCAAGAAGAAGATATCTGTCTGTGGATAGCGATTTTGTAGGGATTGAGTTTGATTGGAATTTATTCAGCTTAAATTTTGGAATCTAAATCAGTTTCCATTTTTATTTCAACTGATTTGTATGAATCAGCATATATGATTCATTGTTTATAAATGAATCCCGATAAGCTTCATTTTTTGGGATTTTGATAATTTTGAAAAGGATCGGGATAAATTGAAATTATTGTCCCAAACTATGAGATTTGTAAAAATTTTCCTAAATTTATTTGCAGAAGTACATTGTCTCCAAATATGAGGTAACAATAATATGGTTCCAATATATTCAATAATTGAATAGTTACTAATTGAGAATAACATTAAAATTTGCTAATGACTAAAAGATAAAAAGTGCTATTAATTTATAGGGATAATTACGCTAACAAGCTACTTTATTTACACAAAAAATATTTCACTTATTTTAATTCCGAAAAGTAGTGAGCCGGCTGATCTTTGGCTATTTGTTACAATTTTGGGCATTCAACCCTCGTTATATAGACATGTATAGTCAATGTATATTTGTGTATCATAATGTATAACTCATGTATAAGTAATATACATTGTATAGTAGTGTAACTATATCGTATAGTCATATATAGTTTCACTGATTTTGGACTGTTTTTTATGTAAATAAAACATGAACTACTTTTTTTTTTTGTAAATTTATTTACTTTTTTGTATATACATTAAATATCCTTATTGCCTTTTATAAAAAAAAAACAAATAAAAAAATTCAGTGCCACGTGAGCATATGAATCCTAATTATTATGTTTATTTAAAAACTTGTAACGCATTACTATGTAACTTTCAACTTTAATAGATGCATGAATAGATGAAAAGTACATTTTTTTAACTTCAAATTAATTAATTGCTGCAAATATGTTTAAGAAAGGTTTAATTGTATCTTGTACTAATCTTTTTTCCTTTAGAGAAAAGAGATTAAAAAAAATCTCCAAGTCTTGCGCTATGCCTAATTTTTTTTATAAAGTTACACAATTGACTATTATGAAAAATAATTATAATAATAACAATTTTTATTATAGGTTGATTATTATTTTGATGGATAATTATATATACACTACTACTAGGAGGTCTAAGAAAGTAGCCGTTACTGCACATGGACCATACCGACATTTAATTTTAAACATTTTTTCGCAGAGAAAAGGAAAAACAAAAAAGTAACGTCAGAAAAGCCCATAAAAGCAAAGAAAATCTCTGGTTTCTGTATTAAAAAAATAATTCGACTCTCCATTAAAATAGCCCTCTAAACACAGGTCAGATTCAGGTAATCTTGCCAACCCAAAATTAGCCATTTTTCAGGTGTTTTTTTTTTATGGATATGGATTCCCATTTGTCAATTTCTTCTTTATGTTGTCAGCATCCTTTTTATATAAATAATACACTGTTATAGAACTGTCCTTTTTGAATTCTTGAATTATTGTTTCACACCTCCATTGTCTCTTCTTGTTGTTATCTCTTCTGTGGCAAGTTCAACAATTACTTTTTTGTAGTCACTGAGTAAGAATCCCAAACACCCTTTTCTTCGTTTTGAGTAATGATGTCCCCTTCACCCCACCCCCCATTTTTATGTGGAAGTTTGGGACTTGTTTATGTGTTGTTCTAGTGCCAAAGATTGCTATTTTCTAAAAGAATTATGAATAATTACTGTTCATTATACTTCCAGAATGGGTTGATTTTGTTTTAGATTTTTATTTGGTATAATTTGTTCAATTTTCGATACCAGCCAGGTAATTAGAATAATGTAAGAGCAAAACAAAATGCTATAAAGCTGAAATCTTTTTTCAGTAATAGTTGACTGTCGATTGGACTTTGGAAAAACTAATATTTGATTTTCGTAGGAAAACTTAATTGGATGGAGGATTTTGGATTAATTGACAGTTTAAAGCTACTTTCAATTTTAGGAATTTGGTACATTTTAATTGTATTTTTGTTCGAAATTTACATGATGCTGACTTGGGGAAGAGTGTTCATTCACGACCCTATAGGATGTTTGATCTATGATGGCTCGAAGGTCAACATGTCTAAGAGAGGATATGGCATTTGCATTGGTTTTCAGTTTCTTTTGGTGCTGAACTGCTTCATCTCACATTTGGAAATTATGTTTAGGCTCCGGTGAATCCCTGTAAATAATTGATATTCTTAAATGCAAGTTCTACTGCAAGGTCTTGAGAGGCAACTGATATGTCCATAGGCCCTTATATTCAGGGTGGGGGATGACACTGACGCAAATCCTAAGTGTCTGAGTTGATGCAGTTCTGAATATTTTATATAGTGGTCAGTCAATGATGGATCGCAGTGATCGGCAGTGGGCTTAACACTAGTTCATTGGAGTGAAGTACTAAAACTCCTTTCAGTGAATGTTTTTAGAATAATCCAGGACCAACTAATTTTGCAATGTGCGAGACAGGAAAATTATTGATGTGAAACTAATTGTTTTTGATAATAGTGATTTACTCGGAGTATGATTGAATGACACCCAAATAGGATATCATTCTAGCACACTGAGACAATCTATTCACTCCTTTTAGGTATCGTGAGTGATGGTTGAGAAGGAAGGCTGTGAAACTGTAGATTGCAAAAGGAACTAGTATAGGCATGTCCAATTCTATTCTATAAATATGTGCGATCATAATGTTTGTTAGCTAGACTGTTATGGTGATGACTTTTAAGGGCAGTGCTTTCGTCATGCGTATGAGTTCCCTGGCTTCTTTTCATGCATTGTCTATGAAATGTCGTCCTCTGTTTAGGGATTCCATGGGTTATCTTGATGCATTCATGAGTTTTATGCCTTCGGCTTCTTTTTTCCCCGTGGTTCCATTGACCTCTATTATTTTTTCTCAGTGTGCTGTTGGCAAAGCATTTTACTGAGAATCAATTAGACATCTTCATTTTGTTGTTAACGTAAAGGGGATAGTTTGCTCTAGAGACAACATTTTAAATTGAAAATGTGAGTTGATGGACTGTAATTTTAATCCTGATCAAATCTTTCCTTCACAAGGCATGAAGATGTAGTCCAGACATGGATGAATTCTCGTTTACCGTAGTGCAGTCATGCTGAATCTGGTCTTAGGATTCATTTTTAATGAATTCAGTGAGCCTGGTATTATTGACTTTATACTTTATTTAGTTTCTCATCTTTATCTTTAAGGATATGAATTCATTTCTTTGCTATCTCTCTCTTCAAATTTCATTCATTCTGATTAGTTCCACCAATCCATTGTTGAAACTTTACTCAAATATATTTTATATATTGTTTCTGATTGGATTTCACTTTGACATATTTATCTCACTAAGAATGCTATATTGCAGACAAGTCTCTGAAGCAGAAACATGGCCACTCTGGCTGATATAGGTGTTGCAGCTGCTATTAACATTCTGAGTGCATGCATTTTTTTAATTGCATTTGCATTACTTCGAATACAACCTGTCAATGATAGAGTATACTTTCCAAAATGGTACCTAAAGGGTCTAAGAAGCAGTCCTTTGCACTCGGGTACAATTGTCAACAAGTTTGTCAACTTGGATTTTCGTGCGTACCTGAAGTTTCTGAATTGGATGCCTGCTGCATTGCAAATGCCAGAACCAGAGCTTATTGACCATGCAGGATTGGACTCTGTTGTCTACTTGAGGATCTATTTGATAGGGTATCTTCATATGGCACTTTCACTTCTTGTTTTCCATTTTCTGCATTAGAAGCTCCGCCAGTACTATCTGTTTGTGCACAGTGGACTTCCGCACGACTAAATTAAAACAGGCATTCATCATATAGTATGTACATAAGCTTAGAGGTCCATTTCAGTTATGCCATCAGATGAATCATGCCTGTGTCCATGCTTCAAGAATTAACTTCATTCCTCTGTTACTGTACGAGGTATCAGAGTTAAGTCATTAACTCTGGTCTACTTGTATAGAATATTTAGGTGGCTGAGATCTGCTATTTTGTACTCGGATTTCTAAGTTGCGCAGACTCGGATTAATAACAAGTAAATCCGAACGGAGGGACTAGTTTCTTTCTATATTCCATGTCTATTTTGAAAGTCCATAAATATGTGCTTGAGGTCTTTCATTTGCCTTCTCTTCCATTTGTTTTGACATTTATCTTTGGTCACAGAACAATCTAGAAGCTAATTTTCTTTTTCTAGAAATTGCTCAACTGTTTTAACTCTTTTGTGATGATAATCATCTCGAAAGTAAACCTCGACCACTTAGAAATCTTAAAAGACGCTTTTGGTGCTTTGAATGAAAATCTTTGGCACACATCAATATCTGCAACTAAAATCGTGTGTGGCTAATCATATCATACCTCGAGGAATGAGTAATGCCGTGATCTAATGCAGATAAATTTACTGCTGATGAATTATTTGAGTAGACAACTAATTAGTATAAACAGTTTTTTTTGGCATTGGGAAGTCCTGCCTAGTGATGTGGCTATTGTTTCAACTTTTTAGGAACCCTATCAGAATCATTTGGGAGATAACCATTGGCTTCCATATCTTATGTCTGTTTCTAGCTAACTTAATATTGAAAACCCTGGGCTTCTTAAATCAAAAGCAAGAACATATTGTTTTTAATAGCTTTATGAGTAGTTGCTCCTTCCCACTCTGTGTTTAATTTCTGTATTCCTTTTGTTCAATGCAGGCTTAAAATATTTGTCCCGATTGCTTTAATTGCGTTCTCAGTCATGGTTCCCGTTAATTGGACCAACCACACATTGGAGCGTTCTAATTTGACTTACAGTGATTTAGACAAGCTTTCAATTTCAAACATTCCTCTGGGATCACAAAGGTAAGCAGAGACTTTATTTTTTGTATAGTTTGCAGTTGTTCTTTCTGTAGTTGCTAATCTTTTAATTTTTCCATTAGTTTTCTTTGACCAATTTGAAGACATTATTGGTTTCACTTATGTTGGTGCTCCTTTTTAATGTACCAATGCCATTAAGTTTCCTTGATATCAGCTTAGTCCCTATAATTAGGAAGTCCTCATTGATTGGTTCCAGAAATTCCTGGTTTCACTTATGTCTTGTGATCCGCTTTAATATACCAATGTCATTAATTTTCCTTGATATTTGTCAAATCCTTAAAAATAAGGAAGCTCCTCATTGCTTGGTTCCAGCTGCAAAGTACTTAAAGTATCATAATCTTGTAATAAATGTAATTTGAAGGGAAAATCCAGTTTAGTAATATCAAAAAGTTCAATCTACACAAAAATATGACCATACACCCAATCAGCTAATGAGCAGGGACCTAACGTGTACACCAAAAAGAAACTAAAGATAAAAAAGGCTATTCCTTAGATTTACAAAGTCATTTTTTATTTCTCAGACACTCCATACAATCCAACATAAGAGTAAAGAACTCATGGGGTTATCCCATGCCTTTGGTCTTCTTTTTCTCCTTCTAAATGACCAGCTATGTAGTAATTTCTAGACGGTTGCTTGCATCACCTGCCACACTCCAAACCAATTCAAAACCACTGATCACAGCCGTGTTGCTGCCTGACAGTGCAGCAGTAGGATGATCTACATCTTCACCACATAAAGCACCAACTCAAGTAAATTGTCTCTGGTTTTCACAGTTAGTATCACACCCTTAGCTGCCAACTATGCTAAGATTGAAGAAGCACACCTTTTTTGGCGCCTGGGTGTCCAAATTGTTTGGTACAGGAATAGCAATTCCCAACTCCCTAGCAATCTGTAGTAGTTAGATTTGTCTGTGGACAGGCCATATCTTCTTCCCCATCTCCACGGATCCAGTGTATAGATTAGTGTAATGTGCTTATAAAGTAGCTCCAGTGGATTTTACAAAGCTCACTCAATGAACCTCCCCTGTATGTATCCTGCGATTCTGTTTGTACAGTCATCTCTTTTTCAGTGAAGATTTTAGGGAAAGCAATCTCAAAGTGCTGAAAGCCACTTCATGTCTCGAAGGATAAAGCAGAAAATGTAGCATATAAAAATTTAGGCATATTTAACATATTGTATTAGGAGAAAGTAGAATTTCTACATCTATTTATTCACGAAAAGAGATATCAAAGTGCCTTAGCGAAACAAGATTCCTTTTGTGTGCATCAGAATCTATTTAAGACATCTCACTATATGTGGCCCAAAAAACATTAGTGCGGGCAGTCTAATAAGTCAACATTTCTTTATGTACATATTTTCTATAGTAGAACATATCATCTTGTAGAAGTTTTTGAGTGCATACAGAGACAAAGTACCATATCCTTATCAGATGTAAGCCTTGGAAATTGTCCAATGCTGAGTTTCTAATCATGGACACGTGAAGAAAACAGGTCTTAAGTTTTAACTGGAAAATAGGGGAAAGAAAGCAAGTTTTAAGTCCCACTTAAGCATTAAATGTAGGGTCAGAAGTTACAAGTTGACAGTTTGGGGTTTTAGCTTTTAACAGCTTAACTACCCATTGTTAAAGGCTCTGTAAGGTTTCACGTGCTGGGATCAGACTAGAGGAGCTTTAAGTTTCACCAACAATAAAGCACAGTGATGACAAGTTGATTATTTTCAAATGTTAGGTACACGACTGAATATAGACTTTTAAGCATATTTATGGGGAAGTAGATTGGTGGTTTCATTGTGTCTTCTTGCTGTTATCCTGCTTAAGTGAATAATTTTCTAGTCCTTGAGTACTTGAACTAATGCTCGCAGATTCTGGACCCATCTGGTTATGGCTTACGTCTTTACTTTCTGGACTTGCTATGTGCTGAAAAGGGAGTATGAGATAATTGCATCAATGAGGTTGCATTTCCTTGCATCTGAACGTCGACGACCAGATCAATTTACAGTAAGAACCATAAGCCTTGTTGATCTATTACGATGGCAATCTTAATCTGGGGAGGGTAGAATGTATGCAAACCTCACCCCTCCTTTATGGAGTAGAGAGTTTGTTTCCGAAAGACCCTCAGCTCAACGCATGCCAAAGTAGTTTTAAACGATAAAATACAGAAGTAATGCAGGCATGACAACTTATAGAAATTCATTACATGGCATACACAAAAGTGGAACAGTAACAACAAACAGAATAATGTAGTAACCGAAGCTTGAAGCTGTAAATTAGTATTTTTTTCTTCTGTGGGTAAAGGAAAGGAGTTACGCTACTCAATCAGGGTAGACGAAGATGATATTTGGTGTTATCCTGTTTTCAAGCCCATCTTGCTAGATCAATAATAACCATTTTATTAGAGAGGCATTTGATTAACTTAGTGGGTGTTTGGATTGGCTTATTTTAAGTGGCTTTTGGCTTTTAAGTTATTTTTCAGTTTTAGAAGTGTTTGGGAACAAAAGTTGGCATTTGACTTTTAGCTTATAAGTCACTTTTAAAAAAGCCAATCCAAGCACCCCTTAATTAGTTTTCTTACCTTTTCTTTTTCTGGGTTAAAACTCCTCCTTCCAACTAACCAAGCCTTCAACTTCTTATCGTTCTTGATCTCTTCTCAATAACATATGCTATACAACAATTAACTAACTGCGGTAAATTGATGCCTAGTATGACTGATGCATGTTTTCTAACAAATACTATGCCCTGCCCAGGTACTTGTCAGAAATGTGCCACCAGATCCTGATGAGTCCGTGAGTGAGCTGGTAGAGCACTTCTTCATGGTCAACCATCAAGATCATTATTTAACTCATCAGGTTGCAATTCATATGCCTTATTCTCATTTAAAGGATTTGCTCGCTGCCAAACTAGAATTTTTCGAAGTGGTACATCTGTTTTACTTTTGTACTGACCTCTAAAGGACTTCCATACTCTTAGCTCTTAACATTTTGATATATTCTCAAATCATTTGTCAGTATCAATGAGGAATATAGTATCATGAATTAGAAGGTGAAGAACAAGGTGTTATTGAGAGTTCAATGTAGGTGGGGTATAAAATATAGAGTTTACCATATGTAGTTGCTCATACCTATTAGCATCTGATACTTTGTGAGAACACGTTTGTCTCTTATTTTCACTAAATTTGTGTGCATTTTTGGAGTGAAATTAACATAGTCAACTGGTGCGAAATTATTTAGAAACAATCAGATTTTAAATATGACAGAAGTATATATTTTTGTTCTAATTTGCCTAGATCCTCTCACAGATCAGATCAAATGAGGTAGTCACATTTCTGTACTAGTTATCTTATTTACTAGATTTGCAGGTTTTAACACCAATAGGAAAGGAGGATTCAGTCTATGATGAACAAACACTTATTTTATTTTCCCCTTAATAAATGTGTAGGTTGTATACAATGCCAACAAGTTGACTGCGCTAGTCAATGAGAAGAAGAAAAAGCAGAATTGGCTGGACTATTATCAACTCAAGTATACTAGAAATCAGTCCAAAAGGCCAACATCAAAGGTATTATTAATAGTTTATTTTTGCTCTAGTACTAGCTAGTACTGATTGCGAGGGGACATGCCATTTCTCACATCTCAATACTAAAATCTAATGAGGAATATTATTTCTATTAAGCAGACTGGTTTTCTTGGCTTATGCGGCAAGACTGTTGATGCAATTGATTTCAATAGTTCTGAAATCGAAAGGCTCTCAAAAGAAGTAAGTACGCCAACAATATGTTTTTTACATGGTTGAGTTTTTTGTGTACTCTAACTGCGTAATTTATTTATTTTTTTTAGGAGGGACTGTCCTTTCTTGCATTCTTATGCTTCTGCCATTCGTATTTTTGATGTATGTATGAAGTGGGAATTCAAAACCATAAAAATTATTTTATCAGATATTTGTGACCAAGTCAGATTTTCTATAAAAATAAGAGGTAAATCAGTTTAGTTGGTTGAACATCAACTTACAGGGAGAGTTCTTTGTCATCTCAAAATGATTTAGTGAATAGTTCCACTGAAGCAACATAGTGATAGCTACATTTTCAGGTGTCAGCATTTAATGTTTAATTTTTAAAATTCCTTATAATGGCCCTCACACATCACCACTTTGGATTGTGCTTATAAGGCCCTCACACATCACCACTTTGGATTGTGCTTTTGTCAGATATCTGATGAGAGAACGAATATTATTGGGAGCACCAAGTACATTATGCCAGCAGCATTTGTTTCCTTCAGAACAAGATGGGCAGCTGCTGTTTGTGCACAAACACAACAAGCCAGAAATCCAACATTGTGGTTAACTGAGTGGGCTCCGGAGCCCCGTGATGTCTATTGGGATAATTTGGCAATTCCCTATGTTTCATTGTCAATCAGGAGGCTTATTGTTGCTGTGGCATTCTTTTTCCTTACCTTCTTTTTCATGATTCCAATTGCATTTGTACAGTCCCTTGCTAATATAGAGGGAATAGAGAAAGCGTTACCTTTCTTGAAATCCTTAATTGAAACGTGAGTTTCTTCTTCTTCGTACTGTTTCCTCTCCAGTTCATTTGAGACAACTTGACTTATATAATTTTTGAATACCAGCTTTGCTAGAGTATGCAATTACAAAGCAATATTGCTAGATTATTCATACTAAATGATGCTTTTCCATGCAGTAAAGCTGTAAAATCCTTCATCCAAGGGTTCCTCCCTGGAATTGCATTGAAGATTTTCCTTATCTTCCTACCTTCAATATTGATGCAAATGTCAAAATTTGAAGGATTTGGCTCCATATCAGCTCTTGAAAGGAGATCGGCAACAAGATATTATATTTTTCAGTTTGTTAATGTATTTCTTGGAAGCATCATTACTGGGACTGCATTTGAGCAGCTAAATAATTTCTTGCATCAGTCAGCAAATCAGTATGTCCTCTATAATTTCATCTTTAATTCTCCAATGCAAAATGCCTTCCTTTGATAAACAATTTCCGCAACGTTCTTTCAAATTGATTGAAGAATTTTCTTGTTTTCATTTATGTTGTTTGTCTTCAGCTTTCTATTACCAAACTGACTCTTGTTCTGCCAGTGATTGGGAGCGAGAATTTTGTCCACCTTATTTATGCAGTTCATATCCCTTTCTCTTCTTGTGAGATGTGACAGAAATTCAGTAAATTTTCTAGTTGTCCTCCCACTAATCTTGTTTCATGCATAAAATGTGGGTAAACAAAATGATCTTGACAAATTTCATGTTTATATGTAACTTCTTAAATTGATATCTAGATAGAGCTGCTACTTCATTTGCCAATCCCATGCCTCTATTTCTTCTACTCTTTGATCTTAACTTTCATAAAGAAGAGCAAGAAAATATTCCACTATGGTTTGCTAGTGCCGATTATGAAAGATCAGACAGTTAAAAGGTTGCGTGGTTTCTGACGCAGAATACCAAAGACAATCGGTGTATCCATTCCTATGAAGGCAACCTTCTTCATAACTTACATAATGGTGGACGGGTGGGCAGGAGTTGCTGGAGAGATACTTAGGTTGAAGCCATTAATATTCTTTCACTTGAAAAACTTCTTCCTGGTGAAAACTGAGAAGGACAGAGAAGAGGCCATGGATCCAGGAAGTCTGGGGTTCAACACTGGCGAACCTCAGATACAGCTTTATTTCTTACTAGGCCTCGTTTATGCGGTTGTGTCACCGATCCTACTCCCTTTCATCATAGTATTTTTTGGCCTGGCATATGTTGTATATCGACATCAGGTAAGCTTAACTAATACTTTGAAATGACTTTTCTTATATAGTTACGTTTTTCAAATGTATCTCTTCCAGTGGAAAAAGCGACCCATTCAAAAAGTTAATAAATTGCTGCTTTTTGTATTTTGTTCTAGTCGCCTGGTACTTCTAGGTGTACATTATTCATGATTTTATGTGTATCTTAATGTTGGTTGTTCTTTTGATTGAAGATGATCATTTTGAAGTACATTTTCCCCAGCTTGAGACTAATTGGACTATTATTTATTATGTGATCATCTCCTTAGTTTTTATTATTCATTTCATTTTTGTTTCTTGGTTTATATAGTATGTCTACCATCTGTATAATTTACGTTTGCTTCCCCTTATACATGTGCACAGTCGAAACGATTTTGCATTTCTATGTGGACTTATGAAAACCTGATTTGTGATGTTTTTGTTTGCCTGTAGATTATAAATGTGTACAATCAGGAGTATGAAAGTGCAGCAGCATTCTGGCCTGATGTGCATGGGCGCATCATAACTGCGCTGATAGTCTCTCAATTGCTTCTAATGGGATTGCTAAGTACAAAGGAAGCTTCTAATTCGACTCCATTACTAATTACACTTCCTGTACTAACCATATGGTTCCGTTTCTTCTGCAAAGGTCGTTATGAGCCAGCTTTTGTCAGACATCCATTGCAGGTATTGCAGCTTTCTCTGTTGCTTTCTTTTTTTCCTTGTATGATCTATGATGGCCAACTTGAGGCAGTTTGTGATTTTTCTTCCTATGGCATCTCTTTCTTGATTAATCAATATTAGGAAGCAGTGAGAAAAGATACGCTAGAACGTACAAAGGAGCCAAATTTCAACTTGAAAGAGTTCCTTCAGAGCGCTTATATCCACCCTGTTTTCAAAGGTGAAGAAGATAGTGAAATTGATGCAGCCAGCGAAGATGGGGATCTGGAACCTTCGCTTGTCCAAACAAAACGCCAATCGCGTTTCAACACTCCATTGCCAAGCAAAAGGAGTGGTTCATCTCCTCCTTTGTTATCTGATTTTGATGCAAATATGCGAGTATAGTTAGATGCCTCTCATCTTATAAGCATAAAGTTAGCATCTCACAGACAAAGCTAGCCAACTTGACAAAAGCAGCTTGACGGGATTATGCTTCGTTGAAACATGCAAGTTTTTGTGAGCTGGCAGAAACCTGTTTGGCATTGCATGTTTTTTCAGGGTTATAGAGTTTAGTTTTGTACATAACCTTCTTGGTTCTTTAATACTTTATTGTAGTTCTTCTGATACCTGTCCTACAATCAGCTGTTAAAAAGAGGTGACATTGAAAGGAAATGATCATTCCTTCTTTAGTTTTGAAGTTCTTTTGTTGGCATTTAGCACTTTCTCTTCTTTCTTAAGTTGCTTTTCCTTTGCTTCTGCTTTCATTGAAAAGTACTTTTGTCCAAGAAAAGAAAACATGACAACCCTACTGGAAATATTCAATCGATAAATGAGGAATAAGTAGTGAAAACTTGAGCACCAAGTAATAGTTAATGTGTTTGGCTATCAATTTGAAAAACATTTTTGTCAATATTCGATCAGTACTTTATGTTTGACAATGCTCCAAAAATGCTTTAGCTTATGAAAAACAACTTCTGTTATCACACTTTGCAAGTTGCAACGCTTATTTTATTCCAAAAGCTTTGTCAAACGCTTTAACTTACTAAAATAACTACTTTTGAATCCTAGAAGCTTTGGTCAAACATGATAACTCGTACTCCTGCATTTTTACTCGTTCATTATACTAAAACTTTTCACTTTTAACATACCATGGGAAAATCATGTTTTACCCTTAACATTGTCTACTCATTTCTCTTTATCATTTCCAAGTCTACTGAGAGTACATACCAATTAAATGACTACTTTAGTAAAATATATACTTCATCTATTATTTCTTAAAGAAAAATGCAAAGTCTCCTATTGTCTTCTTAACAAATTGAATGAATTACTTCCAGTGCCCTGGGTCTCCAATAAGATTTTGTTGCAAAAGTACTTCTCCAAAAAACTGCATATTTCACATATTAATCATATCAATAGGAATAAGTGATGAATTGTGCATAACTGATCTAGGAATCTTTTATTATCTTCATGAAAGGTACATTTTTCACACACAAGAAATGATAGATTACAGGCTTCTTACAGCAGAAATAGATGATGACTTGTAACCTACTGCATCAAATAACCAATTTGATTCATCCTTTGCATACAACATACAACATATCACTTCACCCATGATTATGAACCAGTCCACTACACTTTGTTAACTTTTTGCTTTCTTCAGAGCACTGTAGTTATTGTATATAATCCTTTGATCATGTGCCAAAGAAGCTAGGATAAATATATCCTTGAGCATAGATCACTGTTCTTGTCGTGTGCCTCCTCAACCTAAATGAATGTTTTTGAAACTATGGTGGATCTATATATCAACATCCTCCTGATAAATTATGTACACCTTGAGAATCAACTGAACTTAGGAAGTCAGGTTAAGGCACCGACTTTGACATGGGAGATGAAAAAACATTCCTGTCTTCAGAAGTAAATCAATGAGCAAACAATGTGCTTCTACACATCAGTAACCTACTTAGCTTCTGAGTGAACCTGGCTTCATACGTCAAGAAAAGAAGTAACCCCTGCAATATGATAACTTGAAGATTCTCATCGGGGTTATACTTAGCAACTCTTACCATTAGCGCACATACATGGTCACAAAGAAGAGCATTTATATTTCTTGACTCAGATCCACGGTATCAGGAAATTCTGGATGCACGAGAGTAGGTAACTTGCAGGTTTTTGTCTTCTCCTTCAAGGGAAGGAGCTTTCCCTGATGTAAACTCCTTATGATCCAGTAAGCTGACTGCATAAAATGAAAAACAAAAAACAAAATTTTGGTGGTAATGTAGAGCTGAAAAGAAGAAATTGAAACTCTAGAAAACATCAGAGCATTGACAGCTCATCCACAGCACTTTTATATAAGTTGGAGCTTAATATGCTTGAACTAAATAATTCAATTAACCAGCTAAACTACGTAACTAAAGAAGGGTCTAACTAACCGTAATTGGTATGTTCCCTTCGGAGGCACAGTGCTTCAGGTGACGTGAAGCACTACGCTCATTCTCAGTAACAATGATTCCCGTCACAATCTTCTCGCTGTCATGATTTTGAACCAACTCGAGAAGCGTTTTGAAAACTTTCCCACCACCATGCTGGGTGGCCCAGAAAGAAGAAAAAGGGGCATCATAACATGAAAGCTTGAATGATAACAAAGTAGCCACTCTAGGAACACTATCACGCAGATTTGACTGAGAAACTAAAGACGAACAAGAGGATTTTTGTATGTTATTGTAGACAAGAATTACTACATTTATATTGAAATCATATAATTAAATCATTTAATTGGATTTGATTTATTTTTTCCACTTGATTTCTTATGCACAAACAATAATGATTAACTCTCCAGAGGAATCAGGAAGAAAGAAAAAACGTATCATTCACAAGACCTAATGGCATACACGTAACAGAAATAAGAATAATTTGTCCAAGAAAAGCCTGAATTTTCACCTATTTCATGTATCGATTAGATCAATTTGATATTCTTTGATGTGCTTTTTTCAGGTTTTGAGTTTATAGACGTTCTTCTGTTAAATAAGTTGGGCTTATAGATGTTTTTTAGTCGTAAGAAACCCTGCATTTGATCAACAAAGACACTTTTCACAGTTGAATCAAGCACAAAAAGGGGAAACTTGCCATTTGACAGGAATCTACAGCTCTCAAGCAATGAGTTTTATCTTGAGTAATCAAGTATTCTCTTCTCCCTTTCTCGGTGCCAACTTGGCCAGAGAACTGCTAAATACAAGCAAACTTGGACACATACTGGTTATTCACATAGTGAAGCTTCTTTAATCATTAAATGGAATCTCTACTTCGGATGGTTCATACCAAGTAAACAAAATTTGTTAAAGGAGAAAGCACTTGGTTCATTCAACTGGACAAATTCTGAGATCTGTGGCACACAATCATAATGATTTATTTATTTATAACAGAGACCAGAGTAGTTTTCTCCATTCTTTTCCTTTTTTGTTTTACATTTTGAGGAAACTGGCACTTGAAATAGGAAAAGAAAAATGGAGTACTAAGAGCAACTGAGCAAGAGAACTGCAGGAAAATAGAGAAGACAGTAATTACTCAAAGACTTCAAAAACCAAACTACCTTGACAATTTTGGCCATGTCGGTGCAGAAATTCTTTTCGCCATGAAGCATGATGCCTAGATTGTCAAAGATAGGGTTATGGCTATTGTTTTCGACTGAACTTCCGACAGCAATAAACCTTTTGCCAACACAATTTTTGACAACCATATACCTGACAAAAAGCAAAGATGCAACCACTCATGAACAAGCGAGTTATCAGGATCAACAACAGGAACAGTTCAAAAGGAAAATGTAACTTGTGCAGTCTAACACCCTTCATCATGTTTCCTTATCAAATAAGGAAGAGAATCATAACTTAGCATTAACATTAGCAATAATCAAAACTAAGTTACTTACAACAAAGAAAAGGAACATGCCTAGAGAAGATTTTGCAAATCAGCAGGATCTCTTTTTTCCAGATAAATCAAATAAGCATGATCATTGAAACTGAGTACCTAATAAAGAGTTTAACTGCTTCAGCATAACAGTTGAGTAGATTTAGTCCTTGAGGCCGCAATTTTCCATCTCTTAATCATTAAGCAAACACATGTGGAGCTTTCACAAACCTAAATACAATATCTAGCTAGTGTAAAGCAATATGCAACCATTAACAAAGTCATATTTGTGTTTTGAATTCTTACACACTTTCTCACTATGGAAATTGAACTATAGATCACTTCTTGAAGATTCACAAAAAAGAGAAAGCGTTAACTAGTCATCATTTGAATGCATTCAAAGAAGCATGTATAGACACAAACAGGCGCTAAACCTAGTACTTGGAAGCAGATGCATTATTAGTTGGCATTGCTCGTGCAACTTGGGGAGGATGTGAACCACCTTTATGCATTTTTAACTTTTCTTCAGAGATATGGTCATAGAAATATGATTTTCAACATTCATTTGTAGCTTCCTTCTTTGAGACGAGGGTTTTCCGGAAACAACCTCTCTATCTCTATGAGGTAATGGTAAGGTCTGCATACATATTACCCTCCCCAGACCCCATTTGTGGGATTCCACTGGGTATGTTGTTGTTGTAGTTGTTGTATTTGTAGCTTCCATCTTCAGTTAGCAAGTTGTCAAAGGAGGAAAAGTTGTTAAAACAACACCTTTTTGCATTTTACTATTATTATAAAGAGGAGAGAGAAAAATAGGAGAACTTTTGAACAAGTAGAAACTCCATTGCCTAAGGTCAAAAGTTTCTTTTATTCTTCTTGTAATTTTTGTGCAATGTGGAAACACTTGCATGGATAGTTTTTACACTTTGGGGAGGCTTAATGTACATTGCTACTACAGCTTTTGTAAAAGTTAAAATCTTGGTGCAGGAGAAGGCACCACAATCATACCATGGCAGTCAAAATAACATGTTTCCTTTGGATAAGTACACCATAGGCAACATCCTCACCTTAAAGCCCCTCGTAAGTGTTGATGAAGATGTTTGGGACTGAACACATGGCCATTCACTAAGTAGGCTTGGGAACGATGTTTTTGGCTGCTCTTTTGGCATCTATTTCCCCTTTAATTCCCAAAGCAGTCTAGAAGTTCTTTTGGATAATTCACACCTTTAATTTACTATCGATGTTGGGCTCAGGGGTTTATCTTGTAGAATGATGTGGTAGGAAAGGTTGAGAGGGAGTCTTGGTAGTCTTATTAGTTTTTTAATATGATAGCATGAATAGTGATCCTTCCCAGTGCCTGAATTAATTTAGTTCAAATGCTGATAAAGTGCAAACAGATCATTGAAGGTACAGGAAAAAATTAAAAGTTTTTGGCAGAGTTGATAGATGCTAGAAAACTGAATATATGCTTTCCTGATATCAGTGCAGATTGCTTGAACAACACATGTAGAATGATAACACTAAAAAAAGATCCTGTAGAAGAATTATAGCTGGAAAAGTGTATATTCCATCATAAATGTATATTATACAGGTGACAGCCTCCATATATTCATCAGTTATATCTTGTGCTTGGCAGAAAACTTACTTTTCAGGTGGTAAAATGCAGCCTTCACCAATTGAATCAGTAAGCCATTTAACTTTAAGCATGAAGGCATTAACTGCACATCCATACAAGAATTTGATTGTTTGCAGCTGCAATAACACCAAATAGCAACAAATATTTACCTTAGATTGTCAGAAGTAAAATCTAGGATAATAGCAGTTTAAATGAAATGAAATGACAGGACATATATAGGCAACAGGACAAGAAATCTGGAAGTTTTATAAATATAAGTTATGGTTTTAGTATCTGAAGCTCCAAGGTCCAATTAATTAACTTTAAGAGTACAACAATTTATGACGGTAGTGTCCAGACCAGCTTCGAACGCCTTAACTATTCCACCGGGTATGTGCCAGTGCCACCTCTTAGCACATGTACTGGGATAACTTTGCACATCAAGGCTTAGGCAAATGAGAAGAAGTCATCTAGCGTTTTTTGCATTTGAGATTTGAAAATGAGACCTTATGGTTCTCGTCCCCCACTTCATTGACCACTAGGCCACACCCTTGGGTGCAAAGTAACCCAAAATTTCAAGTTCTACAACTTAAAACAATCAACAGAAAATGCTCTAGACATGAAATAGCAAAGTTCTGCCCAAGATTAACTAATCTCCTGCCTTCATAATGCTCCATTTCATCCTTCACTACAGAAGAAAGGAACTCATTGTGGAACTTAAATAAGATTGGGAAGGTTTATTTGCTAATATTACTCTATCTTCGGTTTGAATACATCTAGTCCCCTCCTTTTGTAATCATCTCCATATCTGTCATTCAATTAAGCCAGCAATGATGCAGTAGCTAGTCATGGGACTCTGTTTTTACATATGAAGAATGTTCCACCTTGTGCCCATTATAAGCATCACGCTGGAGACCTGAAATTAAATGGAAAAATTAAAAGCAGTGAGACAATGACTGACCTTCTTTGAACAAAGAACAACAGGAACTTCCTGAGGTTTAAATCCCTTGCATCTCTTCCCCCTATTAGTTGGACGGGGAATATCAGAGAGAACTGTGCCACCATATTTCTTGATTAAGTCTTCAAGTTTCTTCTCTTGCTTGCTAGAAAATCCTGTGACTAAGAATTCCATATTTCTGAGCATCAATCTTCTTCCAACTCTGACACAAGAATTTATTAGACGTTTCTTGAGTTCTTGAGTTCTCGACTCCAAATATGAAGTTTGCGGTCTCATATTTCTTGCAGCTTTGGGCGTATGACCTACATAGATGAAGGTGATGAAAGAAGTGAAATTGTGTCCTTATTCTTTGAATAAACACCAAGTCAAATTCCAAATTACAACTCACTAACAAAATTTTAGTGCAACGTCTGACTTTCTAGGCTCCTTCCTTGGTTGAATCTCAGTTTCAGTTTCTAAAAAGCGGACACGCTTTCTTTTTGGGCATTCCATAGCAGCTTGATCTACTGTTGTCTGCTTTCTATCTTTTTCAGTCCCAAAATCTTGAAATGCTTTTGAAGCTTGGAATCGACGGCGTGGTGGGTTCAATATAAGGGGTGAGCTTGTGTTCTTGGGCATAGAAACTGTGAATTTGTTCCTGTCTCTTTGAGTATCATCGCAATTTCCTTTTTCGTTTGTCATTTGAACTACTGGCTTTAGCATTGGCACATCCTTTCTTCCCAATGAAAACGATGTATTAAAACTGTGTCCCTTCTCTGAAGATATCCCATTGCCAGGAAGTGCGCTATAAGTTCTTAGAGAGGTTACTTCTCCGCAAGCTGGGACATGCAACCCTTCTCTATTAATCTTCAGAGTGGTAACTAGTTTCCCGTGAACCGCCTGATCATCAAGAACCAAGTTTTTCTGCAAGTTTGTAGCAGATTCAGTTGTGGGACCAAAGCATTGTTGTTTTTCATCCCTTACATGATTGTATGCAGCTGAAGGAGAAGGCAGATGGTCAGATGATATACTGCATGGAACAACAGAACAGAGGGTATCATCTAAGGACATATTTGAAGATGTCACAATATCCTGAGAGAGCAGTATCATCTCCTTTGCTATGTTACATAAACCCTCAGAAGGTATACTCAATTGAGAAGCAACAATGACCCTTTCATCCTGTTTTCGTGCGACAAAGGAGCTCATATCTGGAGCTATGTCAGCTGATTCTGAGAAATAACTTGTCTCGTCAACAAAAGGTTCAGGAATACTTTTGACAGCATTGCATTTGACTTGATCAGATGAGAGTGCTTCCTTCTAAAGAGCAAGATGAGAAGGAAACAGAAAATAAGGTACATCTCATGAAAATTGAAAAAAGACTTAAAAACAAGAAAGATGAATCTGTCAAAAAGATCGTGCAGTTTCTTCAATTGGAATGCAAAATTAAAATTTTGTTTCTCCTTTTTCTTCTCTTTCCTCTGGTCTTCCTCTTTCCTTCCTTTACCTAATCTACCAGTGATAACAGCAAGTGAAGAAAAGAGAGAATAGTAATCAAAGCAAGATGACAAAAAAAGACTTAGAAATTAAGATGCAATGCAGAAAGGCAAATTCCAAATGTCAAATAGGACTTGCATTGTGTGATCTCCTTTCGCAGTGACATGGCTAGTACTATTGAAGCTCTCCTTTTCCTGCGCTACTAAGAAAAATTATTTTGTTTATTCCATGGAAAAGAAAATTTGGTTACTTTATATGTTTCAAGCTTATCATGTCCAACGATCATGCTGTCAATTTTCCTCTGATTCTGAATCCTGGGTTAAAAAGAGATTCAATCTTTCTATATGGAATCGTCCTAAACCCATCTCTACAGCAGTGATGTGTGGCCCTAATTTAGATGAGTACTGTAAACATTGATTAACGGATTGAAGGCAACTGAGTTATAATGTAGTAACTTGTGAAACAGAATCAGAGTAAACTCTTCAACCTGTTGCATCTGTGTCAATACCAAGAATCAACTCATTCATTAGCGACAATATCAGACAAGCGACAGATCACTGAGGCTTTGGATTTACGTATGGCATAGGGTTGAGTTATTCATTTCTCAAGTAGAGTTAGTTCTGCTTTAATAGTAAAATATTCCGCAGAGGAAGGGTTGATGAAGGAACCAGTGACAAGATATACTTGAATTTACTGACCTTCAAACAAGTCCAACCACCAAACCAACGACTTTCGAATCTATTGGGAAATACTTTTGGTAATTCATCACCTTCTCCTGTAACAATGAAATACATTATTTGACGTGAAGACTCTTCCAATGGAATGTAATATGCAAAGCAAAGTACTTTACCTGCAACATTAATGTCCTGAACAGTGGGAGAACCAATAAATGCTTGAAATGAATTTCCTTCCAAGACGGGAAAATCGACTTTCTGCATAAACAGGGTAACATTAATGCCAAAACACTAATCCACAGAAAATTAAGTAAAACAACTAGGTAAAATGGAATGGAACAATCATTAATATGGGAAAATTACATGGAGACAAGAACTCTCACATATGTCTGGCTTTATTAATAGTTTCCACTTGTGTCACTACTGAAGCAGAACCAATAGGAGTTACCTTCAAACAGTCTGACATGTGATCACTCTCACGTGTCACGGGGATGATATCCGCAACCAAATATGGATCGCTCGTTGGTTTTCTCTGCCCCTCATCACTAGAAAACCTTAACCTCTCGTCCACTTTCAACTGGGACTCACTCTCAATATCTTTTAAGTTTAGCTTGGTAAAACTATCTCCTGGCTGAAGAATGTCTACTCCATGAAGAACTGCTCCTTCTTTTTCCAATTTGCGACTACATCTTTGAGTTTGTGAAGCAAGAGTATCTTTAACGTGAGACAGACTAAAGTCATGGAAATGCAAATCAGCAGAGTCACTAGCAGATAACCCCACATCTTGGAATGCATCTTCCATTCTCAAATCTTCCAATTCTGATAGAGAATCAATTTCAGGTATCTCCTCAGTGGCATGATTGCAGCTTTCGTGACTCGCTTTCCAAGCTTCCAGCCGTGCTTGTTTCACCTGTAGTGCAGCTTCTAACACAGTTGAAGCAGGAAATCTTTTTGAAAAAAGTTCATCCTTGAACACCTCATGAATTACCAGTGCTTCAGATGCAGCAATTGACAGCTCAATTGCATCATCCATGTGATTGACTTCATGTAAGTTGGCATTTCTCTCATGGCCTTCTCCTTTGTTCACATTATTACATCCTTTTCCTAATGTAGCAAAGTTGTCTATTTTCAATTCCTTAGCACTCCCTTCAGGAACAATTGGGATTTGAACACACTGAACTGACAGAGCATGACTGGACTTGATCCCTTCTGCTTCAGATGTATCTTCAAGTGTAGTTGGCAGATTCTCTGAGCTACAATCCAGTGACAGATGAAGATGAAATTGAACCACCTTAAAAACAAAGTAACATAGATATAGTTAAGGACTGCATTGGTAATACGTGGGACAGAGCATCATGCAAACAGTGACGAAAACCAATTATGTGACATTCATTATCTTGGTTTCTCTGATTTGAAGGGAGTTGGAGAAATCAATCTATCTTCTAATCAAACTTAACTACACATTCCAAACAAGTTTGGTTGCTAAATGATTACTCTACAACCATTGAACTCCAGTAGTGGCCAATTTCATTCCAATATTCTAAGGCAAATCACGGGGTCTCTAAAGCAAGAGGTTCTCTAAATCTCGCACTTATTTTTACTCCCAGGGGTTAGCTCAATTGATAAAGGTTGAGGGACTCATTCTTAGGTCGCAAATTTGAGCCCTGTGTCAAATTCATCTTAATCTCAATTCATCCCATCCTTGTTTTTGAGATTAAGATGTTATGCGAAAAGCTGAATCCAAATTTGCAAGGCTAAACTGATCCGTTGTTTTGCATATCCAGCAAATTCACCAGATGCAGTCTTAGACAATTACATTAAATACTAGTTTTATGGATCAGTTCCACATTAACTTCACAAACTAATCTCATTCGTGGAAACAGGTTAAAAGAACCTAGAGAAATAGATCAGAGTCCGAAGAATATTTTCCTGAACAAAAAAGAAAAGCAAGCCTATGATAAATTCAGTAATAAAGGTCACCAGCCAACCATCTTAAAGCAGAACTGTAAAGAATGCACAACTCTCACGAGAACATTTTGTGTTTTTTGTGAGGTTTAGCAGTATGGCTACAGTTTTCTTTCCTTAGAAATTTATGAAAGACAAGGAATGTGACTAATTATCGAAGCCTGCTAGCCACTATTTTTTATTTACTTTTTTGTGTGTGTGGTAACTTATTAGGACTACTGAAAATAAGTAAGACCTATAAATAAGGAGTATACAGAAACAAGTTCATAAAAGAGGAGTTCCAATTCACTAATATATCCAACCACCTATAGATTTCTGGTGCACCCTGTAAATATAAGAAAATATAGTGTGGTCATCTGAATCTGTGAAGCTTCATGTTCCAATCTTGAATTTACCTAATAAATCGGAGTGGCCAAAACCCTTCTATGTACCACCTAGATAACTCCCCTACAATAGCCTCTTTGTCATGTGGATGGGCTGGAGCTTCCAAATCCAAATTTAAGAAACTCTCATCACACCATTGATGACCAATCAGAAAATAATTGTTACAGAATAAGGACACCCCTACATAATCTCTTTCCACAGAACTACACGAGAAGGGCTGTTAGTAAGTGCAATTTTCCGCTCGCCATTCTCTACTGCATATTTTCCCTTATCGGACTTCTCCATAACTTCTACTCTTCCACGCAAAATCACCACACTTTGCCAGTAAAGCAGCACTACTGTTTGTTCATCACCCAAGGACCCCATTCTTAGTAATAGCAGCAGTAGATTTCTGGTCAATCAGAAGGGTTTTTGGAACCTTCCATGCCATCTTACAGGAAGTTCCTGCAATTGTTTTCTATTATATATGAAAGCACGCTAAAAAGGAACACGAAAGAGGTAGGGAGGCCTGAAATGTGCAACTTAAAAAGGACTAGTTTTCTAACTTTTGATGAATTATTCCTTTGCCATTCTACTTTTTGTTTCAAACTTCTGTCGCTTCCTTATGAAAACCACCAAGTGAAAGACCCAAATAAGTAGCACAAGCTGGTCTCTAGCATCCAAGACTTGAAAAATCTACGTCAGTGTTGAAAATAACTTATAGCAAGCAAAGAACATGTTTAATTAATGTCAGCAAGTCATTAGTACTTAAAATATTTAACCAGATTTTAACCATTTACAATATTGCTACTTTATTGTAGGAAGTCCAGAAAGAATAGGATAGTTGTGTAACTTTTCATATTGTAGCAAAATATCAATTATCATGTCAAAAAAATCCATACTTCTCCTAGAAGATTATAACTTTTAAAACTGAAGTCATGAAATAACTCACAGTAAATGCAAAGAATTTTCGAGGCATTTTATATAGACAAAGAGTTCCCTGCAGCTTACTTTGTCAATTGGTTGAACCAAACTGAGTGGTGAACTATCATCTTCGGATAAGAATAGATGGCAACTCTTATACCCATCTTCTTGTGTTGATTGCTGACGGGACACCACTGCATTATGTTGCGGGAGAAACTCCTACATATAGACCAAGGAGCCAAATTGATTTTTCTCGTGGCACACAAGTCTTATCTAGAAATCATAATTTTATAGACCATGAAAAAACTATGACGGAGAAGCCAATGGTAGTTACCTGTAGTAAATATAAGCAAGAATCAATTTGTCTTAGCTCACAACAGATTATTGGAGCAAACAGGATGCAGAATCATCAGCTTAATATTGAAATTTATTGCACCCCACTTTTGCAACTTCCTTTTTTTATACTTTCCTGTTGGTTTATCGCTTAGTTTACTCATAAATGATCATGATAAAAGCAGTACAGAGTGTTGTTGATACAAAAGGTAAACCTAGGACTTCCAGTAACTGGTTATGCAAATGTGATTAACTGTCCTGAGCAAAGATAACTTCCATCCTCGTAAAATTAAACCACGCTCAGTTCGATACACATTTAGACTTTTCTTCATGTTTATGCATTAGTTATATGGTTTCATTAAAAGCTTTGATATTGTTTCAACATCTTAAAGTTCTCACCAATGAAAAAATGTCACACAAAATACTGATTCCTTCTAGATGGCAAACCAACTTTTATCAAAATAATACCTTGTATTTTCTCACAAGCTATATTGATTCTTATATTTGAAACAAAAATGTAACTAGATGTTAAGGTCAATCCTTAAAATTTTAAACCTCTGCTAATGTCTTGCAAACAAAGAAATAACTCTATTCCGGGTTATTTTACTTTGACTTCCTAGAGTATTTTTTCCTTAATCCTTTGATATAGAACAATATAGTTTTTTTTTTTTTAAAAAAAAAAACTTGTATTAGCAGTTATTACTCAATGGAAAAAAGTGCAGTTTATTTACTTAGAAAATAATGATTAAAGACCGTACCTCCATATGTTGGTGAGAAAATGATTTTCCAATATTGGTACCATCGTAAGATGATTTGGTTTCAACATCCTGTTGCTGAAGCCAACCCGGGAGCCAAGCAGCCTCCTACATCAATCAATTTGTTTAAAATAAATTAATCCGCTTTTCATCCCTTAATTTCCTTCTTCACCTTTATTTTTTTTCAAATTATTGAGCTTTGCAAGAGGTGATTGAAAATGAAATTGTCTTAAGGTATTCATTTTGAGGACTCTGGTTCAAATTCCTGCAGAGACAAAACACCAATTGATTCCTTCCCATATGTTCTAGCCTACGTGGACGTCGAGGGGGACACAAGCCAGCCCCGGACACCATGGTTAACGAAAACAGAAAGAAGTATTCTAAGTTTTAAAAAAATTGCGACAAAGAGGAAAAAATTGTCATATAATTGAGAAATTACCTCGGAGAACTGAGGAGGACGAAATCCTTGCAAGCTCTGCATTGAATGCAGAAAAATGGTCAATCACTATGCTCTATACACCACCCCCGATGAGCTACCAGTAAAGCAGAAGCTTTCGTCTAAACTCGCGCCAGTTTCTCTTCGCGCCAAAACCTAAAGGGGAAAATTGCGGTTGGGCCTCGGACTTTTCTCATAAATTGGGCCAAGTTATAAGTTAGCTTTCCGGCCCAATAAGCCCATTCTATCCTATTGTCCTTAGTAAATTGTTGTGGCATTATCTATCTTGGGATAATTATAATGAATCGCCTTTCGGCCAAAATAGTTACCAACAAAATGATCATTCACCGTATAAGCATATATAGTCAGTGTATATTTCATGCATAGTCAGATTATATTTAGTTTTTTAGTGTATGGTAATGTATATTTAGTATATAACACATGTATAAGTGATCTACATTGTATAGTCGGTGTATATTTTCTATGACTTTTGACAAGTTATATTGTTTAGTCATATACATTTTCTATAATTGTTTGCTATGTTTTTATGTAAATAAAAGAGGGATATATTTATTGTAAAAAAATTTAATTTATTCCATATATTTGAAATTATCTCGACTATCTTTCATCTCTATTTCATAAACTTAAAGGTTGTTTCGTAGCTGATTAGAATTATGCAGATACTAGTAATGCAAGTATTAACTATACGAGCATTAGTTATATCAACTTTTGCCTTGCATAAGATAATATACAAATTCTTTCATAATTTATATATTTGTATAAATTATATGGGTTTATAACATGCATATTAAATGTCGTATTAACTATATACATGAATAACTTATTTTTCAACTAGCTAACTACCAAACATTTATATAACTTGTAAAAAATGAATATATATACATGAATAACTTGTCTCTTTACTAGCTATCAAACGATTCTTATAATTAACGTTAGTTTAGTCTCAATCAACAGGTGAGAGTATTTTGTTTTCCTTGTTACGGAAAACATTTTTTTTTAGTGGAATATGGTTTTAAGTAGATGAGAAAATACATTATTTCATAATCATATATATTACGTATCACTTACTTCAATCAACATGCAAATATTATTGTCATGAGAAGAAAAAGAATAGTATACAACAGATTATGATATCTTTTTTTTTTTTTTTATTCACTAATTGTTTGCGTACGTGCATAGAATGTCAATTATTTTCATTTCTTATAAAGGATAATAATACTATTATTGGATAATAATACGATTTTTGGTTAATATAGATATAGGTGTATATGACAACTCTTTTTCACTCTTTTCCTCGTATGCTATTGCAACTCCAAATTTGTGAAGGGTTCTACATCAATTATTTATAGGATGGGCGGTCCTTTTAATATTATTTGGACAATCCTCATATCTTGAGCCAATTTTTAGGATTAAATTTTGCTCGAGATTTATTTTTCTAATGTGATATATCAGAGTAGGACCATCTTAATTCTCATTTCATGTTGGGCCCTAATATATTAAAGGAAAAATTATAAAAATACACAACTTATTTTACCTAAATCTCTTATATTCCTTACCATATAAAAAAATTACACAAATCCCTCATTTTTTAAATTTATCTCTCATATTCAGATACTTAGAATAAAATAATTAA
>JBCEWC010004673.1:0-26704 GCA_038996855.1 Solanum aculeatissimum
TTTGAAATCGAGATTCTTCCCCAAATTTCATCTCCAAGAACTCCATCAAAGAATTTCTCAGATTTAAGCTATAAGGTCCCAAGCTCAAAGCTTTCTTAAAGAATTTTTGTTCTTCCAAGTATGTAGAGCTATCATAGTGAGAAATTAAGTTTTTCCTCACGCTCTACATCTACAATTTTAGTTAGTATGATCAATACTATGATTCTTACTCCAAAGTTTATGATTTTTGAATTTTCTATATTTTTCTATTGCTGATTCTTGATTTTATTATCAATTTTTTTTTCATGGTTCATGCTTATTATACCATGTGAATTCATTTATAGTCAAAGTTATTTGAAAACTTTATTATATTATTCCACGTGCATTACTTTCATAAATGAAGTAAGTTCAAGAATTTCAAAAAAGTATATTTTGTTTTAAGTGTATTATTTTGGAAGAGTTTCAGACAAAATAAATTTTTGCATCATCATGAATGAATTTTAAAGACCAAGTAAAGTATAATATTTTGAGATATTATTTGAGAAGAGTTTAAAGGGACCTAAATGGTTCCAAATGTATTATTCTATATGAGAAAAACATGACTACTTTAAAGGAAACATCATGAAGCTTGAAAAAAAGAAGTTTTAGTAAGTTAAAAAAAAACTCACTTATGCTTTAAAGAAGTATTTTGTGTATTTACTCAACTTAGTAAGTATTAGTATGAGCATTATTGCATGTTTCTTGGAGTAATATTGAATACCAATTTGAGTAAGAGCAAAGAACTTCATTCCTATAACCTGCGCCGCCAGCATAGATGGGATCGTTCCGTTGATTCAGGTGAATCCTCATCTAGCCTCACTAAGGACTTTTAGATGGATTCATGAGATGAGTTGTATCTCTTTCCTTGACAAGGTAATGTGATGACTCTTGAAACATGAGTAGTACATTGTATCGCCACGAGGCTCATAGTGATGGTTGTGGTTAGGAAATCTCCCCCAAAATAAAGTATATTATTTTTAGTTTATTGTTGCATGTGATTAATAATAAAATTTTATTGTTTAATATGCATTCATATTTAGCTTTATTCAAGTTATTTTCAATAATTCTTTCAACATGAGTACTCAGTTTAGTTAAGTATTTCCTTTTAGTCATTTTACATTATTGTGCATTCCATATACTAATACATTTGACGCTGCATCATTTTATGATACAGATATAGGCATTCAAGATCATGAATAGGAGCTCAACTGAGATCACTCCTCGTCAGTTTTGGTGAGACCTCCTTACTTCTTGAGGACTCCATTTAGATATGCATTTCAATTCAGTTGTTTTTCAAATATTTTTAGGTAGCAATGGGTCTTATTTCGACACCTATTCTTATGTTTAGTAGAGACTTCATAAGTAGAGTTTGAGTTAGTCCAATATTGCTTTTCAGATGATTTGATTCAAACAGTTGCTTGAGATATTCACGACGTATTTTAAATGCTCATTTTTAAAAATCTTTTGCATTTATGTTTAGTTTTTTGTTCAGTAGTCAGTTATGTCAAGGGTTCACTTGGGACCATCAATGATTTCTGAGTGCTACCACGTCTAAGGTATAGGCTTAGGACGTGACATAAATTTTTATTTGGAGTCTAAGTTGAAGCATAATAGGAATATTTTATCATATGTTCAATTGAAACACGCCATAATTTTAAACACTCGAATTATGATATGTTTCAATTAAACACGTGAATATATAATAAAGTATTTCTATTAGATACTTGTACTTTATATTTTAAAAAAATTATGTGTTTTCACGCATTCATTATGTAGGTAATATCATGTAAAACATGTCTCATCAATAACTTATGAGCGCTGAAAACTACCAAATTATGTAAACATTCCTATCATATTTACCGATTCTCCCTATAATTTACATATTGTCTCATTGATTAATGATTTCATATCATGTTTCAAGTTAGATATCCTTATATATATATATATATATATCAAAATCATATGGAGAAAGACAAGTGAGAGAGGAGAGAGGCGATCAAGATAAAACAGAGGTGAGTGAGAGAGTCTGTATATTTCAGATATATATGAATCATACTAAATATATGTATCTTAGATACGAGGTACATTATGAATTACAGATAAATAAGGAGAGAGATGAATGAGAAAGTAAGATACATGCGAATCTACTTGGATACAATATAACTATAACAAGTTAAATCTAATTTTCACCCCAAACATCTAAGTGTATCTGACATAAAATATAGCATAAATGACGATATCATAAAATTCATGAAAAGGACACATTTAAATACTAAACTAGTGAAATTTATGTTGTTTGCCATGAAACTTAAAGACCGATGGACGGTGGTGACGACATTGGGGAAATTACATATATATATATATATATACATATATATATATATATGTGTGTGTGTGTGTGTGTGTGTGTGTGTCAAATTAAAATATTTACAAAAAAAGTAGCTCATATTTTATTTACATAAGAAATAGTCCAAAATCAGCAAAACTATACATGACTATACAATTTGTCAGAAGTTATAGAAAGTATACACTTTTATACAATGTATAATTATATATGAGATATACACAAAATATACATTATGATACATAAATATACATTAAATATACATGCCTATACAACGAGAACTATTTTTTTTATAATTTTTAAAGTTTAGTATCTGTTAGTGTAATTTTCTCGACGACATTTCCACCCGTGTCAGCTCCACTAGCCCATCATAATATTGGGCCCGAGATTTTACACTCAGAGCCACACTTAACTCTGGCCCATCTTATAAATACGCTTTTCTACCTTCTCTCCTACAAGCAATAGCTCAGCTGCCACATTTTCCATTTTCCATTTTCCATTTTCCAAAGACCACAGCATCAGAAAACCTAAATATGAGGCAATTCGATCCGTGGCCTGTCTTCTTCCGTCGTGAATGGAACCGTAACTGGCCATTCCTCGTTGGTTTCGCCATCACAGGAACCATCATCACCAAGCTCTCACTCGGTTTCACTGGTGAGCACGGAGTGTAATTTTTAATTTCTTTCCACGTGTATGTTTCAATGTCTGTTGTTTTTTATTGATCGGATCTGATTTTTATCTATTTAATGGTTTACTTTTGTAGAGGAAGACAGGAAGAACTCTCGATTTGCGCAGAGGCACAAGAAGTAAGTTTAGGCATTGGTTGAAATTTTGATTTTGTAGATCTAGGCTCTTATTCCATATTAATTTGACTCTTTGATTGGGAATCGATGAATGTGCTTATTATGATTGAATTGCTTGCTGGCCTCATTAAATTACTTGTGTGTTTTTAGTTTGTTAATGCATGGTCGGTGTACTTTGCCCTAATTTGCAAGACAGTAATTTGAGATTAATCTGTTGTTCATATCATTTGTGTACACAGTTTTATGTGCACGGGAGAAGAGAAAAGGATGAAATGTTTATGGAGCTAGATTAGAGCTGTATTTCAATAGATTATTTGTACATGAAGAGTGATAAACTGTTTAAGAAACTGCGCTTCTATAAGTTATTTCTATGAAAACGATGTGTGACTTGTTAGTAGGGGTTGCAAAATTAAACCCAACCCGCCCAACCCATTGAAGTTTGGGCGGGTTAATAACCCGTCCATTTATTATCTCAACCCAACCCATTTCAACCCATTCAAAATTGGGTTGACATGCAACCCGAATTGATTCGAGAGTCAAAATATTTTCAAAACACTTTTTTTTTAATTTGATATGTTTTATATAGCTATAATAAAGAAAAATATAATTTCATTTAGTACTAAAATATTGAAAAAGAACAAATTAAATAAGTAAAACTTAGTAAAAGTTGGGTCGGTTGGGTCTTGACCCGCTCTATAACCCATTACTCAACCCGTTTTAACCCAACCCATTTTGATCCAAGTAAATTTTGGTAGGGTTGGGTCTTGACTCGTTTGTTATCTTGACCCATTATAAGCCGCTCAAATTTGATCCAATCCGTCCAATTGCCACCCCTACTTGTTAGGTTTTGCAACTGTCTGACTGAAAATACTACAAAGAGACAGATAATACGAGAAAGTGATTCTAAGTTTTAGGTGTAGAATTCTGTAGTGAACAGGGACTTAATTGTCAATGATACTTTTCTTCCTTTCAGTATAGTAGAAAAGAATAAGTAGGAAGGAGGATGACATTATGAGATCTAGAAATGAAAATTTGAAGGAAGTTGTATAGAAATTGGGGAGTATTGGGATAATAAAGAGGAGGAGGCTAAAGAACTGATGTTGAGAATTGAATGAGGATGGTGAGCTCTGTAGCAGAAATTTTCTGGTTAAAAAGAGAAGGAACCATGCATTCAACAGTATGACTGTAAATATTTGCAGGGTCCAGTAATTTGATTATATATTGCAGGGTCCAGTAATTTGAAATAGCAATAGACCTCTAGTGCAATGAGATGAAAACCTTAAGATGAATGACTAACAAAATGGATGAATAGATTTAGCTCTTAATATCAATCATATTTTCAAGAGTTTAAACCTCTATGAGAGATGGGGTGGATTGCGTACGTTCCATGCTGCCTTTTTTCCCTTCTTTCTTTCTTTTTTCGTGTGCCGATCATGCAAACTCTGTCATACTAATGATTGTTTGAACAATGATCTCTTAGCAACATCTGTTTAGGAATCTTTTTTTGCTCCGTCATTAGCCAGGGGATAAAATAGGTAGTGGATGAACCCAGTACAACTGATTCAAATGCTTCACCAAAAGAGGACCCAGAGGGGCTATCAATATTGTAGTTGAACCTCATCAGATATTTAATGCTTTGCTTTCGACATTTCGTTCTACTTGAATTGTCTTTCTCACCGGGGATGTTGTTTTCCATGTGGTCAACCCATAGCACTAAGGTTACATCTGCCACCAGTTAATTGTTGATGGACGGATAATTCTTAGTGGATATTTTGTGTCATCACCAATTATTTTTCTGTTCTCTTCCTAATTTGTGAAAGAACTTACATCCTCATTTATGTTATGTATGAGATACATCTCATTTGAATTTTGTATTGCCAGGTGGCATTGAAGTCAGTTTTATCTGTACCGCATTGGTTTTGTCATTGAACTCATTAAGTCGACTATCTTTGCACTTCAAGTCTGTAAAAAGCTAAGCTGTGATTTCTTCTTTCTTGCAGTTGACTCTGTACATGGTCAGTCTGCTAGCTAAATGGGAGTTACTTTACCAGAGACAGCCCTTTTCCTTTTTCTATTTACTTCCTTTTGTAGACTGTCAAAGATTGATACATGTTGCATAAAATCCCTCATGTTGGGATAAATTTGGAAGCTGTCAGATGAACTTAAAACCGTATGTGTTTGCTGGGACTTCTTATCTCGCATTAATAGTTAGCTGGCTCCTCCTTTTAAATGTAAAATTTGCCCGAGTTTTGAATCATCCAGAATATTTTGTCCTAATAAAGATCTTGTTCGTTCATTATTTTCCAGTACTACAACCCTACTAACTGCCTGTGTTGGTCATTCATCTTACTATCAATCGTTTAATCGAGTGTCTGGACAAGTTGGGTGGCTGAGCTACACCTGCTGTTGCTGCTGCTTTTAAGTACTTTGTCACAAATGAATACGCCGATTCTTGTTGCTAGGTTCATTTATCAGCGTTTGGTTACTCTATGTATTAGTTATGCCTTGGTTACTTTATGTATTAGTTATGGAAAGTTTAGAAGAAATTAGTAAGTTAATTTTCATTTCATTATTATTTAGTGAGCTAGTAAATTAATATACGTTTTTAACAAATGAATAAGTAAATAAATTTGACTATCTCGATCGATTTTTATCAATGTACAACATGCAAAAATATGTAATTAATACTTACACATATATTATATATAATTTAAATTAATTAGTGGTTCGATTAGTTGTAGGTGGAAAAAAATTTCAACTTTTGTAAAAAGAAAAAAATTAAACAAATAGTATAATTTATGAATAAAAAAGTACATAATAAAATAATTTTGAAAGTAAAATATAAGATAGCTAATATTTGCATTAAGACTGCTAATTTCATCAGAATTCTCATTTCTCAAGGTAACATCGTTATTTTTTTTGTTGAACGCTTAATTTAAATTAAGAAAAAGAGAAATGATGAAATATTTTGTATTGTAAATGGGTAATTTGCATCTAAATATTTCTTTGATGCTATCAAAAAAGAAATTAAAAGAATACAAAAAAATTGAAAGTAAATTAATAGGGGTAGATATGTAATTTTATAATTTTAATTCATGTATAACTAATATCCACATAACTTATTCCACTTTTTATCTCGCATAAAATTATATAGGATTATTAAAATCCAGTCAAACACGATATAAAGTTAATACATCAATAACTTTTATACAATATTTAGAAATTATTAACCAAACATGATATAAGTTATGTTGATCTTTATACCTGATACAAAATTTCTACCAAACATGATAAAAATTAATATAACTTTTGGTACATGAATAATACGACTCTTTTATAATAACCAAACAACCCCTCATGCTACTGCCAAATACTAACAAGAATAACATCATCCTGCTAAATCAAAATTTTCCTTCTAGATAATGCTAATTCCTGCTAAATCGAACTCCCAATGTGTTTATGAAAATATTGGAAAACATGTTTCATAAAAAAAAAGCATAAATTGTTTAAAGTTATTTTTTAATTAATTATAATTTAATACAGTTTTTTAAAATATTATTTTGTTTATAAGATGTTTTTACTCTTTTAATTTTGTCTTTTTAAAGTTCTTGAGCTAGTTTACCTGTGGGCCTAGCTAATTTTTTTAGAATATTTAAATTAATAATACATTATATATTAAATATTATCCTTTTTAGGATATTTTTTTTTTACAATCTATAACATATTTTGTCAATAAATTACGAGAACGTTCTTTTCTTTCTTTCTCTTTTTCTTTTTCTTTTTCTTTCTTTTATGCTAGGCGGTTTTTTTTTTGTTCCCTTTTCTCTCTCTTTCTACTTTCTCATTCAACTATTCATTTTTAATATTATATATCATTATAAATTTTATTATTATTATTTCAATAAATATAATATATTTTTAATAATATAAAATCAATTAAATCATACTGAAATATTTAAAATTTACTTTTTTCTTTAAAAGATGCTTATAATATTTATTATTTACTTAATTTAAAACGTATTATAGTTATTTTTATTATTTTCTCTTATTAATGATGTTAAGATAATTATTATATTAAAAATATATTACTTATATTCTCTACGCTCATTAAAAAATATCTATAATACATATGAAGTATTGAATTCAAATAGTTTTTATTTATTTATTCTTATTAATGGTGTCAAAAAATTATTATATTTAAATTTCAAATATTTAAACACTATTTAAATGAGTTTATATGTTTAATGTATTAAAATTGTGTCAATGCATTATATATGTATTTACATAAAATAAATTTTCTTGTTTAAAGAATAGTAAGAACATCATTTGCGTAATATTCAATCTAAAATTAATTTTTAAATTGAAATAATTAATTAATAATTTTTAAAAGAAAGAGAGAGAAAAATATAAAAAGTAAGAAAGAAAAATTGAAAGAAAAAGAAAAGAGCCCACAAAAAAGAAAAGAGGAGGAGGAAGGGAGGGAAAAGAAGAGAGATAAAGATATTTTATTTTTTTCTATTTTGGGTAAAATAAAATATAATAATTTTTGGCAAAATCAAAATTTTGTATATAGTTATGTTCTTTTGATTTTTGTTAATAGAAGGGCCTTTAGCCCCACTTTAATTAAAAAAAATTATTTCATAATGTATTCTATTCTATTGTATAGTGAATATTATATTATACTGTATTGTTTTAATGAATAACAATATTTGAATAAATTATGTCATTCTACATTATTATATAATTTTACACATTCGTGATTTCAATGATAATCTTACAAGAAAAGAATGGTACAAAGTAGATCTACTTTGAAAAAATAAAGTAAAAGATGGAATATAATTATTAAACATAAAATAAGAAGAAAATATTAAAATAACAACACAATTACACATAATTAATTATTACATCAAATGGATTTTTTATGTTATTTAATGATGAATTTAAACGATATACTAGGATACAATAGGATTGAATTAATAATCAAAACAAAGATTGCATTAAACTATCAAGGGAAAAGAGTCAAAAATGTCGTTGTACTATCCAGAAAGGGTAAAAAATGTCCTTCGTTTATACTTTGGATCGTTCAGAAATGTGTCAAAATGCCCTGATACTAATGATAAAGGGTAAAAAATGCCCTTGTTTTATACTTTGGTCAAAAAATACCCTTGTCAATGATACTTTGATCCAAAAATGCTTTTATTATTACCAAATAGGTCAGAAATGTTCTTCTTTAAATGTATGTATGTATGTATATATATTCTTTTTAAACATATTATATTCCTAATAAATGACCTTAATTTATAGTTTGGTCCAAAAATACTCTTATCGTCAATCATTTGGTCTAAAAAATCCCTTATTGTTATTTAATGGGTCAAAAATATATTTTTTCAAATAAATTTATTATTTATTTTATTTTTAAACACATGATTTTTTCTTACAGTATTTTTTTAAATTAGTAAATATTTCTACTACTTCAATTCGAGAAAAAAATTTTAAAAATATTTTTTTTGCTTTATTATAATCACTATTTTTATTGTTATCTAAACAAAAATTAATGTTGGTTTACTATGATCTTATATTTATGATATATATTATTTGCTACAGGGGTACAGTGTTCTATTTTAATTGATAAAATGAGATTAAGAAAACAATTATTTTCTTACATTTTTATTAGTTAATGTGATTTAAAAAAATAAAATAAGAAAAGAATTCTTTAAAAATAATATTTTTATTAGAAAATACAATATGTCAAAAAAGAAAAAAAAATATATTCATTTAAAGGACATTTCTGACCCATTTGATAATAATAAAAGTATTTTTGGACAAAAATAAAGAAATTTTTGGATCAAAGTATAAAATAAGGATATTTTTGATCCTTTTCTATTAGTATCAAACATTTTAATCCATTTCTAATAGTACAAAAATATAAATAACCGAAAGTATAAACTAAAGATATTTTTTACTCTTTCTATTAATAAAGGACATTTTTGACATTCTGCCAACTAACAATAAAATAGTAACAACCATCCAAAGAAGGTGCAAGGAAAGAAAAAACGTCAGCAACTCCTGTAAACATTTTTTGTCTCCCTTGAATCGGTTTTTGCTACTCATCGTTTTAATCATTTTGTTTGAGGATCCTTCTTTTATGTATTGTGATTTGTGATTCCTGTTTCTGTCTCTGTCTCTCTCCATCCGACGCCATAAACTTCCAAAATCATAAAAATACTGTTAAAATATAGTATTAGTAGCACCTTCCTCTGAAAGGGCTGTGACAACCAGTTCTCCACTAAAATGGCGACAGAGTCAACAACTCTGGAGCTTGAGCTACCGGAGTGCCCAGTTTGTCTACAACAATACGGCGACGTTTCAATCATCCCACGAGTCCTCCCCTGCGGCCATTCCGCCTGCCAAGACTGCTTAACACAGCTACAAAACCCCTTTCCTGCTACAATCCGATGTCCAGCTTGTACTCAGCTTGTTAAACTACCCAACCCCATTTCTTCTCTCCCCAAGAACATTGATCTATTACGCTTCTCCAATCTTTCACGCCACAACAACTCAAAGGGCTCTCATGTTTCAACTCAAAAATATGATAAAGATCGTATTTTTATCAAACCCCCTTTCTGGTCCCATGACTTTTACTCTACTTGGAAAACATGGATCCTACCTGAAGACACTATAATCATCGAACCAAATGCGTCTCTGTGTTATGGGAAGGTTTTGAAGGTTTCCAACAGCGTTTCTTATATGGGGTGCGCTTTGAAAGAGGGTGAAAAGGTTAGTCTTCTTGAAATTGGATGTTTTGCTAAGGATTCTTCTTCTTCTTCTAAGTTTGAATATAGTTATGAAGTGAAACTTATTAGTGTATTGTATGGATTGAGTGAAGGGGAGAGGAATGAGTTAGAGTCAATTATCAAAGCAAGTTTAGATCTTCATGTAATGTGTAAGGTTTATGGGTTTTGGTACAATATGGATAATCATTATGTCTACATGGTTTCTGAGACATTTAGTGGGAGTTTGTTGGGGAAGATGGGTGTGTTAGGGAATGCAGTTCTTGAGAAAAATGCTGCGGAAAATATCACTAATGCAGCTGAGTTCGTGATAGTTGGTTTGGATATATGTCAAACGGTGAATGATTTGCATTTAAGAGGATTGGTTCCGGGTTTTTTGGGGCTTTCTTCTTTTGGTTTTGACAAGTATGGCCGTGTTTATATTGATATTAGTGAAGTTTTGGCAACAGGAAGGAGACTTTGCAAGAGACTCACTGATGTTGTTGTTGGCAAGAGTGGAACTGCTAGGGAAGATTTGGTGGTGAGATTAAAAACTAACATGGTGGAAGATTGTGTTTTTGTTAGTCCAGAGGTATTCTTTGAGTTGTCGAAACTGGGTGGCATTGTGATAGATTTAGGTAGCTCAAGGCATCATGTTGGATATGGTTCTGATATTTGGTCATTAGCTTGTGCAATTATTTCACTTCTAGTTGGTAAATCATTCGCTGAAGAGATGCAGAATTATTTGAGTTATCTGGTTACTGCAGCAACAGACGAGAAATGTCTTGACTTTGTTAGATGGTACGTGGAGTGGAGGCAAAAGATTATAACTCTAATTGAATGCAGATTGGGGTCAGAGTTTACTAATATGACAAATATTCTCCTCAAATGCTTGGAATACAATCCAGAAAATCGGCCACTTATATCTGAACTGTGGAAAATTTTAAAGGTTCTTGTGATCAAATCTGAACTTGATGATGTAAAGGACATAGAGCAGGAAATAAGGATGGAAAACATGTGCAATTGCTTAATTCTTGGAGACTTTTGTCAGTCAATCAATAAGGTTAGTAAACAATCGCCGAGGTGCCTTGATGATACTTCTGTGGTGGAAAATGCAAATACAGAGGAGGCTGATGGGGTTGAAAATTTTGGGGCTGATAAGGATGTTATTGAGGGTCTCTCATGTGATCAAGTGAAATATATTGATCTAAAAGGGCATCGTAATTGTATCACAGGGTTAGCGATTGGAGGTACAAGCACTGCCTGTTTTCTCTTTGATATCTCAGTAATAGTCTTTCTTGAGTTACTTGAATGTACCAGATACTTGCTGTTTAATCCTTTTTTTTACTTGATATTTGTGTTGAAGCTTAGTTTTAGATGTTTTCTTTGCTTTGTTGCAATTATTCACGACTTGACAATTTTTATGCTTATTTTATGTGCATTTTCTCTGCATAAAGCTTAGAGAAAAAACAGACAATTTCAATGCTTTTATAAATATTGATGTTGCCTTTTGCTTTTCTGTTCCTTTCAGGTGGCTTTCTGTTCAGCTCGTCATTTGACAAAATGGTCAATGTATGGTCTTTGCAGGTAACTTGTTAAAGCTAGTATTTGTATGGATTGGTCCATCATTTGGCATAGAATTTAGAATATGTCATTGTTGGACCCTTTTTCTGGAATTAGCCTATGACCTTAGGAATTGGAAATGAAGAGATTGCAAAAGGTCTTGCAAAAATGACATACTGAGATTAAGACAAATGAATAAGAAAAATTAAGGAGCTATTGGAAGGAAAGATCCCTTTAAAACCCGCAATCAAACTGCATATCTTTCTTCTATTTTAAAAAAATGTGTCTGATGGGCCCTCCAGACCTCACTTGTGGGATTCCACTGGGTATGTTGTTGTTATGTGTCTGATGGGCCCCTGCTGAGATTCATTCCTCCTATCATCTAGGAGTGAATAGGGCTTTGGAGAAACTGTGTTAGACTAGTTGACATAAGTTCTAATCCTTGAATCTTCCTATTATTTATAACAACTTAAGCTACAGTTTTTTTTGGAAATTTACGTTATTTGAAATAGGAGCTATAACCCCAAGGTTGCCTTAAGTGATCTCTGTGGCAGGATGTAATTTAAAATGTCTCAGACTATTAAAATTCTTTTATCTATAGATGCTTATGTTTGTGGGATCTAATTCGAAAGAGAATGAGATACTTTCTTGATTCTAGTTCTACAACGCTGTTAACTTGGATAAGGGTATATTTTACTTTCAAGCTACTTATGATTCTAGATCAGCAGTTCCATTTTAAACATTAAAATATTTCACTCTATTCCAGGAATTCATGAATTAAGATAAACTGCAAAAACTTGGGAAATGATACAAATATTAAGGAACGATATATCGTATATCTCCTTAGGTCTCACAATCTCCAATTTTCAAAAAGTAGCATCATTTTGCCTTCTCGATTTTGCTCTTATTTCACACTTTGTAGTTTGCTCCGATATTCTTTTTCCAAATATGGACCTGTAGATAGTTCATGCAATTTTTGGCTCAAAATATTGATACTATAGTACAGTGTTGTGAAAGGCGATCGCCTTGTAGCCAATGATGCAAGGCGAGGCGAGGTAAAGCAACCCTTCATCGCCTTTTAGCTTTGTGATGAGGCAATCTTCAAAAGTCGGCGCCATGGCGACAATGGCAACTAAGGCGAGAAAGGCGTCACCTTTTGTATTTTTTTAAAAGAAGGCGATCAATTTAGGGTTTAAAAGTTAAAAGGTAATTTTATGGTTTTCTTTCCAAATTTGCACTGTTGCACTCTTAGACTGTGACTCCAACTAGTCAACTTGACTAGACTTCTCTGACAACCAACCAAACTTTTCCAGTCACTCCAAAGCCCGACCAATACGTATTTATTCTTTTCTTCATTGTTTCTTCTTTAAATTTCTTCTTCCTGTGTTTCTTTTACCTCCTCCTCCTCCTCCTTCTTCTTCTTCTTCAGACTTCAGAGTTCCTTCTGCCTCTATTTTTTCCTCACTATTTTGACTTTTGTTTTATTTTTTTCTCATTCCTTTTTCTTTTTGAGAAGGTAACAATTTTTTTTCTACTATCTATTTTCAGTTTTTGAATTGAAATATTTGTTAATATGTTATGGATATTGAGATCTTGATTATCTACATATGCAATTAAATATTTTTATTTTTTTGGTATGAATTAGCGCCACACTTCAAAAAGGCGAGCGCCTCACCTCCGAGGCATAGCCTTATTGCCTTTCGCCGTCCAAAACACTGATATAGTATTTGGGTGGAACATGAATTATGATTTATTATTGCCCCCAGGGTTTTGGTCTGATGTTAGAGCACATCGCATGATGTGTGGTTAGGGTTGCAGTCTTGAGTTTGAACACTGTTGCAAACAAAAACCTGGTATTTAAATGGAGAAGGGTAGAGGGTTGGACCCATATCCACAGAATCCTGGCATTTGGGGTTTCTTGGATATCAAAGAAAAGATCTATCAGGGTTTATCCTTTTTTTTTAATCTGAATTAGATTTTATTACAGCACGGCTTTTATTAGAATACAGATTTATCGTTGATATTGCATGTATTTTTACTAGATAAAACTTTTTTCCCTTTTGCTATCTCTTCATGAGCGTCCTTGAGTTATACAACTGTTACAGGACTATTCTCATGTACATTCATTCAAAGGTCATGAGCAAAGAGTTATGGCTGTAACTTTTGTTGATTTTGGAGAACTACTGTGCATTAGTGGTGATAATGGTGGCACAATTTGCATTTGGCAAGCTAGCTCTCCATTAAGTCCAGAACCACTGAAGAAATTACAGGAGCAACAGGACTGGCGCTATAGTGGAATACATGCCCTTGCTGTCTCTGGAAGCCAATATCTGTATACTGGCAGTGGTGACAAGTCTATAAAAGCATGGTCATTGCAGGCAATTTCTGTTGCTTTCTAGTTGTGATTTAGTTTATCCGAGGCAGAAATTGAAATACTGCTTCCTTCCTGACTCTCTAGGATTACAGTCTATCATGCACTATGAATGGCCATAAATCAGTTGTATCTTCATTAGCGATATGTGATGAGGTTCTTTACAGTGGTAGTTGGGATGGAACTGTACGGTTATGGTGCCTTAGTGATCATAGTCCATTGGCAGTTTTGGGGGAAGAAGCACCTGGAAGTGTTTGCTCAGTTTTTTGTCTTGCTGTTGATGAGAATGTACTTGTTGCAGCTCATGAGAACGGTTTGACGAAGGTACTGTTTTGAATCCAAAGCAGATAAAAGTTTGTTTGATTTATTTGATTAGGTATGGAAATTAAACTCAACCTCAATATATGGGTACTTAGAAAGTATACTATTCAAGCTAGTAGTAATTGTGAATAAAAAAAAAATCAGCTGTTTAGTTTTGTTAGATACCCTCATACTATAATTGATTCCATTAGATCTGGTTTGACGATATTCTGGTGAAATCTGCTCAAGAACATGATGGTGCCATCTTTTCTGCCTGCAAGAAGGAGAAATGGATTTTTACAGGTGGCTGGGACAAGACAATAAAAGTAAAGGTATGTGCACAACATATGAAAATAGCAGTTTTTGTGCTGTTCATGTATCATCCAAATGCTCTTATATTGGAGTTGGTTGATGATTTAATTTGAGTTTTAACTGTAATTCATGGTGCTTGAAGTTGTACTGGCTTAAAACTGCTGCTTTATAGGAACTATCCAGAGATGGTGATCAGCTAGATGCCGTTCCACTTGGATCTATTTCATGTGATTCTGTAGTAACAGCTCTACTCCACTGGCAAGGAAAGCTTTTTGTTGGACAAGCTGATGGAGTTATCAAGGTATTTTCTCACTAAAGCTCTCTATTGGACAAGCTATCCGTTAGCACAGTTGGATGCTTCTTTGACAAGCATGAAGTCCTGATGTTGCTTATCAAATGTTTTCAGGTGTGCTATTCTGCAGTTGGATGAATCCTTGAAGCCACTTTTTGATAATCTTATTAGCTATTTCTTTCTAGAAGCATCTCGTCTCAGTGACTGCAAGGAACTGATTGTACCAAGTTCAGGGAGTGTAGTGGAGAAAACCTTTCACCTTAAACCAAGGGGTTTGAGTCACTAAGGAAAGAAGGAAGCAGACCACTGTTGGCTACTGGGCAATTTACCATAACCATCATTTCTGTTGTAAAAGCATGATAGTCTACGTAGTGATTGATGCGGCAACTATGTAAAAAGCACTCTGACTGAAGAAAGATGTATATGATAAAGAGTGTACTATAGCATGAAATGTATACTTTCAACAGATCAATATGCATATATAGGTGATCTTTTCAACTTGTCTCTGAACGAGTGATATTCATGTTGAAATTCAACTGTCTTCTAACATCTAGAACTTTTGTAAGGCTGAAAGATTATGAAATTCCCTGAACTAGATATTTTTGATAACTCTTTAATTACTGTGGTCTGTAGACAATTAACTAAAATAAGATGGGGTGTTTTTATTCCTTGTATTATGCAAGTTTGCATATAAATTTTAGGACATAATTTCAGGAGATGCATGAAGGAATTAACTAGCAACACTCTATACAAGAATGTTGTTTCACTTCAAATCAGCAGCTTTTCAGGATAATTGCTGAGAGGCTTCTTGTATCCCAGAAAAGCATTGTCTGCTATCTTTAAAAAGTCAAGACAATCACTCTCTTGAGACTCTGATAAATATCACACCTCGAGCCTTCTTGTGTTTCTGCATTTCTCTTATGTTTTCCTTCTTTCTCCATCAAAATTTCTTAAAGTGGAGAGGTTACTTTTCGGGGGTATCAAATAGATGTGCTGAGTCTGGTCAATATAGTCAAGTCGATAGAAATTAAACGACATGACCTGACATATCTATTTAATTAGTTCAAGATGAATCATACTTGAACAAGTGAATCCAATTCAGGTTTGTTTGGGCTAAGCCTTGATGGTGTTAAAGATGACACCATCGGAAATAGATGGATTCAGTCAAGTTTGACGAACCAAAATATATTGAGTTAATTGACAGATCTGCTCAAAGGACTTAAATTAGATAGAACAACATAATATGCATAACCTTTTAAAGATGTATATATCATTATGAATATATGTGTTCCATAGACTTTGCGCCTTAGACACAACATATTTTGATTTTGAGTCTAATATTAGTAGCTTGAACTCAAACTACCACGAATAAGACATATATCAGTGATGGAAATAGAGAATGCCATCGAAAGAACAATTTAAATCACTCTTGTTTTGGAATGAATTTCTGGCTTTCTTTAGCATCTCAGTGATCTCAATAGAAGGCATGCTGGAAATTGGATAATTGAATACAATGAGCATATTCCTCATACAACCAGCTTGTCTGCAGAAATTATGGCTCTATATCATAAGTTATGATTCATAACTCTATCTAGTACTTATATATAGAATTTCACATCTCGTTCATGATTGTATGGGAACTACTCAACTGCATATCCCAGACAATTTAAAGTTGTATTAAATTCTATTTAAGTTTAGTTATAATATATCTACCCAACCCGAAATGGCATATTTGATGTAATAATTTGACAACCCTAAACTTCATACATCTTATTGAATGTACACTCACAGGTTCTAATACCCCTTAGACTTGGCATTTCAGTAGGCTTGGCATCCTAGCAAATTTACCTGATGTTGGCGAGACGAATGCTTTGTCATATGGGTTTATAGAAGTTAATTATTCAAAGTAGATTCATTTTCTTTGTTGAGTCGGCATTAATTTTGAGAATCAACATTATCAAATTTAGCATCTAATTAATAATAAAATAATTTAAATATACACCAAATGAAACATGTCAAATTTTGAAATATTGAGCAAAAAAAAATAAAATCCAACCTTCCAAAATTAAGAAAAATGAATAAGAATAGGTAATTTATGGTTTCTAATAGTCAGCCAATTTCTTCAAAGTGGAAGTCAAATTAAGGATAAAAAATCTAAATAATTTACTGATAAAACAAATAAAATAATTTTAAAAACTTATGTACTTTGGTCCAAATTTAGAAGAGAAAACATTAGCTGCTAAAAGCTCAAATATCAGTCTTGAGAGCCGAAGCAAAAACAATGGCCACAGTAGTCTCCAACACCGCACTGCTGCCGCTGCAGTTTCGGCAGCACCGCCGCAATAACCACCCTCCTCTACTCACTCCTCTCTCCTTCAACTCTGCTACATACCCTTTACTTGGATTTTCTGCCAAGACTCGCCGCCGGCTCACTCTCTCACCAGTCTCTGCTTCTCTCATGGTACAATACATAGCTGCTTATGATACACTTGATTTTTTTTCCTCCGATGATTCGTTTTATTGTTTTATGCACACTTTTGTTCACGTGTCATTTTAATTCAAATTGGGTTCGCTTTATTTTTTCCATTTTTTTACATTTTTTTTAAAGGAAGCAGCGAATGAAGTGAGGAAAACATGGAGTGGTTTTAGTAGCTTGAACAACTGGGTTGTAAAAGATTATTACAGGCTTGTCAATTCTGTGAATTCCATGGAGCCCCAAATTCAGAGTCTTACTGACGAGCAGGTTGGTTTGCAGTGTCATTTTTGTTAATCTTGTTTTAGTTTTTCCCTCTTTTTTTTTTTTTTTATCTTATTGGTATCTTGTTGTCATAGTTGAGTGCAAAAACTCTGGAGTTTCGTCGCCGTTTGAGAGAAGGAGAGACACTAGCTCATATTCAAGCTGGTCTGACAGTATGCTTTATTTTTGGCTAATAAATACTGAATATTTTATTTAAAAGGAATTAAAGTTATTGTTTTAATCATATTCATTGTCATTTCTATCTCTAGAGGCATTTGCGGTTGTTCGGGAAGCTGCAAAAAGGAAGCTGGGAATGCGCCATTTTGATGTTCAGGTATTTCCCGTGTAATTCTTGACCATGTTGATTGTTTAACTATGGTATAACATCTTCTGAAGGATGTTGATTTGTCTAATTCCATAGTTAATAGATATTGCAGTTTTCTTACTAATTTTCGTTTAAGAACATGTCCATATTCTTATCAGAGAGTGGTCATGTGTAATCATATTATACATAGGTTTTTGGTATAATTAAATAGATATAAGAATAAATCACTTTGTGAATAATTCACTATATTTACATGTGACATCCTTGTTCAAATTGATCAATTCTTCTTTAATTGGAAATCATAGATTATTGGAGGAGCAGTTCTCCACGATGGGGCTATTGCAGAGATGAAGACTGGTGAAGGGAAAACCTTGGTGTCCACGTTGGCGGCATATCTTAATGCCTTAACCGGGGAGGGTGTTCATGGTATGCTCTGTTGAGTGTGTTTATGTGTATGTGTATATGTATATCTACGAATTAATCAATCTGCATACTCAGACATACACATGTCAATATTTCTCCATCTATTTCTACTTCCTTATAAAGCACTTTTGTCTGCTATAGCTTCAGGACCATAAAAAGTGTTCGTGGATGCTTGTTGAGTAATCTTCAACATTAGCCATTCAGGACACGAGTCGTCTCTGCGGGGTTTACCTCAAATATACATTAATTAATCAGGACTTGCAAGTATTAGCATGGTTGTAAATGTCGGTGATAATACTTGTTGGTGTTTACTAATTTTTCTTTTGTCATCTCTTTTGATAGTGGTAACAGTGAATGATTATTTAGCTCAACGTGATGCTGAGTGGATGGGACGTGTTCACCGTTTTCTAGGTCTTTCTGTTGGCCTTATCCAAGTAATTTTCTATAATCAACTGTCTGTATTTTCGATGTGATGATTTTTGATCTAGTATGTATTTTTTCCCTCAAATTTCATTTTACAAGTAAATTTTCCTAGAATTGATAAATAAAAGTTTGGTCTTTTTCTTTTTAGAGATCAGCTGTTATAAATCAACCATAGTAACTCTTTCTATGCACAGAGAGGGATGAAGAGCAAGGAGAGGAGATTTAATTACAGCTGTGATATAACGTACACGAATAATTCAGTAAGTTGTTGTGAGTTTTATGTTGTTCGCTTGCATGTATGTTATGTTATGTATCTTTTCTGGTGTATACTTATTCATTTCTCTTAGTTGCATAACATGTGAAGCTTTGACATCCTTTGATGGTCGATTAGCTGTCTGATGGTTACATCTCTCCTGCCTCCCTTTCTCCACTTCTTCCCTTTCTTATTTTCAATGGCCCAGGAACTTGGTTTTGACTATCTCCGAGATAATCTTGCCACTAACCATGAGCAACTTGTGATGAGATGGTAAACATTGATATACATTTTTTTTCTCTCATTAATTTGTGTGATGGTTCATATTTACCTTATACAAACAGGCCAAAGCCCTTCCATTTTGCTATAGTTGATGAGGTTGATTCAGTCCTCATCGATGAAGGAAGAAATCCGTTGTTGATAAGTGGTGAGGTATGTCTCATTGGTATCTTATCTTGTCATAGCACCGTTGATAGAATTATCCAAAAGATATTAGTTTTTTCTTTATGTTATTGATTGAATGAGTTCTGATAGCTGGATATCATAATTTTCAGTTTTCCTTTGTTTATGTTTGCTTTCTTTATTTCTGTTTGTCTTTTATTTATTTGTTTTTAAAAAATTGCTTTTTGCACTCTATCTCAGGCTAATAAGGATGCTGCTCGTTACCCTGTTGCTGCTAGAGTAGCTGAGTTGCTTGTTAAGGGTCTTGTGAGTTCCGAATTTCTGAGTTATCCCTTGAACACTTGAGCTCCGTGGCAACATTACACGATAATGATGTTTACTTGTAATATCAGCATTATAGCATAGAGCTTAAGGATAATTCTGTGGAGTTAACCGAGGAGGGAATTGCTCTTGCTGAGATGGCCCTAGAAACAAGTGACTTGTGGGATGAGAATGATCCATGGGCTAGGTAAATATTTACCTTCTTGTTCTGTTTGCTTCCTTTGTTTTCCGTTTTATTTCTTTAGCTAGATTGCATAAGGTACTTTTGTTTTAACGATTACGCTAAACACTGCAGATTCGTATTTAATGCTTTAAAAGCCAAGGAGTTTTACAAGCGTGATGTCCAATACATTGTTAGAAATGGGAAGGCTCTTATAATTAACGAGGTACTTACAGAAGAAGTGTCCCTCATAAGATGTGAATGTGGTCTTGGTCTCTTTTATTGTCACTGATGATTTTATTGTCATTTTGTTCATCAACGTCCCTTTCCTTATTATATTCAGTTTAGCCCTTAGGATGGAACTGTTAGTATTTTTTCTACCATGAAATGATAATGGTATGATCAGTATTAAGATAATATCATGATTATCTGCATATTTTGGTAAAGATTGTCATTCAACCAGTAATTAATAATTCTAAACAACTACATCTCAATCCAAAGCAAGTTAGGGCAATAGAGAATCGACAACAGCTGGTTTTGAGGGTTCCATTTTTTTGAGAAGGTAACATAATTTTTAGGGTTCCATTTTCTCATAGATCTGATGACTTTAGGCAGACATTATTGTGTATGGGAATGAAACGAGTCCAAATGGAGCAAAATGGATACTGAGGATTTATATTCCTGACCCAGAATAGTATGGGGTTGAGGTGTAGTAGTCTGACGACTTTAGGACAGAATTTATTGGGTATACAGTTTTCAACAAGGGAGATTGTTTCCTCCTTGGAAAGTATGAGTCATGTTTCTGACCTTATTTGGAGTACCCAGTGTAATGCCACAAAGTTTTAGAAGTCTCCTATGGTGCTGGAAGTCAAGCTACACTGGTGGATTGCATATGAAAATTTGGTTGACTGCCTCAATAACAATGCCAGGGCACAAAACTGACCTTCTTAGTTGCTGGGTGAGGAGAAGGGGGAGTAAGAGCCAAAAGAAATGGTGGAGCATGATATCTTCTTGTATATGGTGGACTATTTGGAGAGAAAGAAACAAGAGGTGCATGGGAAATACTGCAGAATCAGTACAAAAGACTAAATAGCTCTGTATGAAGACTTTCTTTCTTTGGTGTAAAGAGGAGGGTATAGAGGATGCTGGACAAATCTTAGATTTTTTTTCTTACTTGTAAGCTTAGTAGCTGCAATTCTTAAGTCTCTTTTTGTTAGGCTACTGGTGTAAATCTTTTTGTTGGTTGCCAACATTCCCTCATTGTCGAAGAATACAACTTTACCTTTATCAAAAAAGAAAAAGCATATGATCATGTCGGTTGGAACTTTTTTCTTGGAATCATGCAGAGGATGGGATTTGGAATGAAGTGGATCAGGTGGTTGAGATTTTGCATAAGTAGTGTCAGATTTTCAGTGCTAATAAATGGTTCTCCAGAAGGTTTCTTCCCTTCCAACAGAGGACTGAGATAAGGTGATCCCCTCTCAAACTTTTTTGTTCATTATGGTGATGGAGGCTTGAATAACATGATAAAGATAACTCACGCTAATGGATGGATTTGGGGTTATAATGTTGCAAAAGATGGGAATGCAAGAATGGAAGTCACACATTTGCAATATGCAGATGATACCCTCATCTTCTGTGATGCAGAGAAGAAACAACTCAAGATTTTGAGGATAATACTCATTCTTTTTGAAGTAACCTCTGGTCTCCACATAAATTGGAGGAAAAGTCACATTTTCTCAATTAATGAGGTGAATAGAATCCAACAACTTACAGAAGTCCTGGGAGGAGAGATAGGGAAGTTACCAACTGTCTATTTGGGGATACTTCTGGGTGCAAAAAGCAAATCAAAAGAGATTTGGAATGGAGTTGTGGAGAGATGTGAGAAGAGGTTGTCTAGGTGGAAAACACAATATTTGTCCAGAAGGGGGAGATTAGTTTTGATCAACTCATCTTGGATGTCTTGCCAACTTATTTGATGTCAATTTTTCCCCTGCCAGCTAAAGTGGAAGAAAGAATTGATACCCTAAGGAGAAATTTTGTGGCATGGAGATAAGGAGAACAAAGGATTCCATTTAGTTAAATGGAAGACTGTAATCCTATCTAAGAAGCATGGGGGTTGGGCATAAAAAATCTGAGAAAGCAAAACAAAAGCTTGCTTATGAAATGGCTGTGGAGATTTCCAAAAGAAGAGCAGACAAAATATGAGAAAGAAGACTTTTGGAAGACTAAAGAAGTAACTTTTGTATATGGAATCAGTCTGGTGGAGGTCAATGAGAAACTTGGGGCATGTTTTCTTTGAAAGAAAAAGCTTCAATGTAAATAGTGGAAGAAAGATCACATTCTGGGAAGATGATTGGACAGGAAGTGGCAGTCTCAAGCAACTTTTTCCGGATATTTATCTACTGAATCACCAGCAGATGGCCACTTTGCAAGAAGTATGGATTCTTCAAGGATGGAACCTGACATACAAAAGTTTGATGCAAGATTGGGAGATGGAAAGAACAGATGAATTTTATGGCACTTTAGATCAGCATACAGGACCAAAGGAAGGAGAGAATACCCTCAGATGGAAATGCCATACCAAAGGCTTTTTCACAGTCAGCTCTGTTTATAAGAATTTGAATCAGATGGGGTCTCAAATCAGTTTCTTAGCATGGAAGCTTATATGGAAAGTGAAAATCCCCAACAAAGTGGTAGTTTTCACTTGGTTAGTAGAGAAAGAGGTTGTTTCAACTCAAGAAAACCTCATGAACTGGGGCATAGAAATGTGTCCAAGATGTTCTTTTTGTGGACAAAAGGTAGAGACAATCAACCATCTGTTTTTACATTGTAAAATGGTCAGTCAGCTATGGAACCTGTTTACTAATTTCAGAGGCATCAGATGGACCATTCCTGAAAGGGGCTCTAATAAGCTGGAACAATGAAAGGAGTGGAAGCACAGACAAAAATAGATGGAAAATTGTCCCAACAGTGATATGGTGGACCATTTGGAAAGAGAGAAATTCAAGATGTTTTGCAAGTATCAATAGTCCTTTATATAAGATCAAAATTGAACTGTATTGTGTAGCTCTGAGTATATAGATGATCAACATTTTAGGATCCTTGTAAAATGAAATAGGACCTGAGATAGCTTTTTTGTTTTTTGTTTTTTCTTTTTTGGGGTTGCTGAGCCTACTCAGTTGTATGCAGCTCTGTGATGTAAATTTTTGGGATTCCAGCCATAGTGCTGAAGATTTATGTACAATTTTACCTTTGTCAAAAAAATAAAAAAAGAATAAAAGTTTACCTTTTAAAAAGATAGAACTGAAAAATCATGTTGTATTCCAACTGGAAGCTTATTATTATCATCAAAGGCTTGGAACTCCCCAAATTACATAAATTTATGAATAACTGAAATATTTTTCAGTAAGAATATGTGCTTTGAAATAGTCAAAAACTGTTAACTATCTACAGCTAGACAAACCCGTCTCGGAGTGATAGAGGAGGATCTAGGAAATTGGAGATGAATTGTTCTTCCAAGTCCTGAGCTCGTGCCACTGTTACCCTATGCGCATATCACTCAGGTCATGGCAGAAACAAATGTGCAGTTGACCACCTAACCTCAAGAGTAGTCCTGTAAGGTTGCTTTCTTTTGGCAAATCACCTTAGATAGCCCCTTAAAGTTGGAACAATTTGGCAAGAACACACCTTAACTTTACCAGTAACCATTTAGACACTTCTTCATATTGTCTGATTAGCACTCGTGTCGATAAGACTAAATTCATGACAAACAATCGCATCTGACTTATCAAATGAACCATTAGGTGATTTACATGTGGAATTTCAAAGAAAAGTTGACAGATGTAAACAGAATAAAAAAAAGACAAGAAAAAAAAAGAAGAAATATACAATTCCCTTCAACTTCTTCCCTCTTCCTTGTGCTCTTTGCTAAATTGGATCTTCTCCCTTCCCTCTTCCTCACCAGTGCACTTCTCCTGTCCCTCAACCTATGCCCTTCTTCTTTGTTATCATCAGACCTCTTTTCCTTCACCCCTCCACCCTCTTCCTCTCTTCACTAGATATTGTTTGCCCTAAATTCTACCCATTTCTTCTTCAGCACCTTATCTTTGAGCAAACTAAAGAAAGATATGATAATTAAGATATCAGTCAATGTTGAGAAATCATATTTTTCATTCGTAGAAGAAAAAACTAAAGATACTATGCAGCAATAAATAAATAAGTACCCGGAATTTTTTGTAGATGATTAACGCACTCACATGCAATTCACACGACATCTAGAGTTCCTTCTAGATTGATGTAATGAGATTCCAAAGAATTGTTTTTGCTGGTGAAATCAGATTCCAGAATCTCGATCAGAAAGCCGCTGGAATAGAGAAACTAAATGCAGTTAAATTGTGAAACTATTTTATGCATAAATTAAATCGCTACGTTGACGGTGAGCAGGATAAATAGAGGAGGAAACTCTTATCACTCTGATCAGTGGCCTTTACTAGGAAACTTTGGAGAAATGGAGTCACTTCCTCGCAGAGCAAGAGCATAAACTCCAAATTTCTATGCGTATGTGAAAGGGGAAAGGTTTAGTACATTTCCTGCTCTAGTAATGTGGTGAGAAGCTCATGCATCCAACTTTTACTCCAAAATTCTACCACAACCCAGAGCAACTGAAGAAAGAACTGGTTTTTGTCACTTATGAAAGTTAAATATACTAATGAATATGTGAAGTTATGGTGGTTGAAGGGGGTGAGGTGGTTGAAAATCTCCCCACCCACTGCTGGCTTCTTTTTCAACTTTTTTTTTATGCATCTTCTTCTTCTGAGGGAAGTCAGGAAGAAGGTTGTGGTTGAAAGGAAAAAGGAAGAGAAAAGCAAAATATAAGTCATTAACGCGCTCAAATGTAAGTAAAAAATACAGTATTTGCAATGTCAGCATGCGGTGTTTAGGAGCCACACCTCTGCCAAGAAGAATTTTCTAAATGGTCAGTGGCGAAGTTAAGCTTGTAGCTTACATACATCAGCAATGTTATATGTGTGTATGTTTGGGAGAAGATGTGGATCACCTCTTATTACATTGTCAGGTAGCTACGTGATTATGGTGGGAGTTTTTGAATTGGTTCAGAATATAGTGGCTTATGCCGGGAACAGTGAGTTATTACATAGTTGGGCTTTCAAAAGGAAAAAGTGAAAACCCAAGCCATGGTATATAGTCCTACTGGCGCTTAAATGGTTGAAGCACTTGAGAATGACTTTTTGTCAGTGGGAGTAGCATCATGTCTCTAATTTCTCTTTGGTGTGCCCATGAGGTTTTTGTTATTATATACTTGGTAACTTTTGTAGAGAACCATATTTTGTACTATTTTTCTCTACTTTTTGGTATACTACTTGTATATGGGTGACCCAGCTTCGCTAAAATTATTTACTTCATAAAATAAAAAAGGTGTCTATATGACAAGTTGTGCCAACTTTGAGTGACTATTTAGGTATTTAGTCTTAGGGGTCATCTGGTTCAAATAGCTACAGGGATTAGTAAATGTCAAGATTTTAATGCATGAATTTTTAATGCAGGGAGTGTAATGCAGTGATTTTTGGTGTTGAATATTTGGTTTGTTTTTATTAAAGAGCGTAGTTTTGAACATCATGAGGGTATTTTGTCATTTCAGTTGGTTTATTCCATGTATTGCTAATACCTGTATTCTTATTCCACATTCTATCCCACCTATTACATAGATTTCTGCATAACTTATGCTTTTATTATTTTACGAGTAAAACCAAAATAGGTACCAAATAATGTAGAAAAAAGTTGGATTTTGTACAATGATTAATTCCCTCCACCAATCAACCTAACAATGCTAAATTGTGTACCATGACTAATTTTCTCTACAAGCCAACCAAATGGTCCTTTAGATTATATATCAATATAATTTCAGAAACCAGAATCAAAAGAATAGTAATTTCTTAAGTTAAAGTAAACTTGGAGAGCCTAAAATAGTGAAACCAACCATGGAACACATTTTCCCTAAGTTGAGCTGAATTCAGAAACGAAAACAACTTCGAATTATTTAAAAATTTCTAGTTCAGAAATAAAGTTAGCTTTCAGAATGGCTCTCTATCATTACCACACTACCAAACCAGTTTGCAGTTTGCGAGGCGATGGTAAATTATGTTAACTATCTATCCTACTACTCTGCTTGGAAGCTATTCTGGTACAACAACTAGTCAACTGTAACTAATCTCAATCCCAAGTAAGTGGGGTTGGTTATATGAATCCCCAAGGACTGTGTCATTTTGTTAGGCTCAACTCAGTTAAAATTAAATTAAAAAGGATTTGACAGTAGAAAAATTACTGTAGAACTAGAAGTTCTCCATGTATTTTCTACTGGCATATAAATATCTGACGACACAAAGACTCTTAGCAAATATTTTTCCTAATGGGAATGAGCAAAGCCTAAAACTTAATCTCAACTAATTGGTATTGCCTATATAGATATTTTTCTTCCATTATGTCATACTTTTTGGTAGGCTTGCATGGATTCCAGGAGATTGCAGGTCTTTCAAGACAACTTCCATCCATGCGTTTAGATCTTGAATGCTACTCTCATCGTTTACTAAATTCTAATCCTTGAGAGTGGTTATCTGAAGAGCTCAGGTCAGATTTGTTGGATGACAGATTTTGATTTCCTTTCTTGTTATTAATTTACAGTTGACTGGAAGAGTGGAAGAGAAAAGACGATGGTCCGACGGAATCCATCAGGCTGTGGAGGCTAAAGAAGGCCTTAAAATCCAGGTACACTATCTCCCACTGTTGACTTTCTTTTTTGATAATTGGTAACATTGTATTCTTCAGCATTAAGGATATGCTGGAGACCTCTAGAAAATTAGAAAAGAACA
>JBCEWC010004674.1:0-26700 GCA_038996855.1 Solanum aculeatissimum
AACCCGGTGTGCCCCCATAGCTTGAGTCCTACTTACCCGTCCCTTAGAAATACTTGTTATGTGCTATGTGATTCATGTTCATCCCATTCGCGACAATATCCCCATAGCTTGAGTCCAAAGCCACATTTCCCCTAGAATTATGTGTTATGTGTTTATTTTCCCGCGCTTCCAAACCAATGATGTGAGTAATGATGCTATGATGGCTTGATCGAGGACTTTTGGGTTCTCCTCCGCCATTTCACATCTAGGCCCCACTTCCAGGTCGTGACACCTTTGCCGACTTTGATCTTTTTTCCACTTTTCCCTTATAAGCCTCACCTTCTCCATTGAATCCATGACTAGGTCAACTCTTAGCAATGCCATCTCACAACCTTCAAACCACCTAATAGGCGATCTACACCATTGACCATACAACGCCTCAAACGGTGCCATCTCAATGCCTAGATGGAAGCTATTATTGTAGGCAAACGCAATGAGAGGTAAATGCTCATCCCAATTTCCCTTTAACTCTAACACACAAGCTCTGAACATGTATTCCAATGTTCGAATGGTCCTCTCACCTTGCCCATTGGTTTGGGGATGGAAGGCGGTACTCAATTTCACCTTAGTACCAAGACCCCTTTTAAAAGATTTCCGAAAATAAGAGGTGAATTGGATACCACTATCACGACCCAAGCCTAGGGCCTAGGCATAACACGATGAATGGGAAACCCAAAGGGACCCCAAATAAGCCTCTTAATCATACATGGCACACCCTTGGTTGCAGAAGCATAATTAAATAACAAACACATAATTCTAGGGGAAATGAGACTTTGGACTCAAGCTATGGGGATATTATGGGGAAGAGGATTAGCATGAACACATAGTAAATAATGTCTAAGGGGTGGGTAAGTATGAGTCACGCTATGGAGGTATTAAGGACTTAGGACTTACATCTCATCAACAACATACAACAATATGAGAAGAGGGATAAGGACTAAGGGAGTCTTCCATAATATATAAACACAACAAGAGTTGAGCTCATTACATTCATAGTCATATCCAATAACACCTCTAATACGAATGGAACTGGGGCCAAGACATCTCCCCAGCTCACCCTCAAAAGTAAATGTCCATAAATAGATAAGTCTTAAAAAAGCATAAAAGTAAATGGATATTTTCCCTGAAATAAAGGACTCACCAAAAACAATTTTCAACTGAACAATCTACCTATGTGGAGGAAGAGGATGGATAGAGGCTCCGGTCCCTACATGGTTAGATCATGTAGGCAAAAAGTATGCATTAGTACTTGGAATGTACTAAGTATGTGGGGTGCAAATGTAATAAGGAACATAATCCATAATGAAGTAATATGCATAATAAGAAACAATGGATACAAGTTCAATATGTCATGAATGATAGATGCTTAGTCAAGATATGCATGCGAAATATCAAGTCACTAGATATTTCATACATAGGTGGGAAAGGATCAAAACCAACATATAAGACCAAGTGAGCTACTACTTGGAATTCCGATGTTCACTTCATAACAAACTAGGAGTGGTCTACATTGCCAAGGTATACCAAACACTATCCTTATGATATAGCCTTTTAAGAAAATATCATCACCTTATGGCATAGTCTTTTCAGTGAGTTTCACATGATATCCTTTCCTTCCAGCATAACCTTCTTGGAAGGTTCAACAATTATCCTTATCTTACGATATTTCCTTTTCGGTAAGCTTAAGCCCATGTATGGAATAAATATCACAACCTATGGTGACACATATTTAGGGACAATGGGAGACTACCAATGTCCTCTCAGTGCTAGGTCATAATCCCATGAAATACTTGAAGCATAGTCATAGTCATGTTAATCAAAGTCTCAAAACATCATAATTTAGTTCATGGAGTAGCTCATTAAGACATAGCTTATAACATCAAAGATAGGGCTTTACATCATTCTTAACATTCATATCATGGTCATGAGCTCATAACATACTTGTTGGCCCTCTTATTAGTATCAACATGTATATCATACATATCTTGCCATAAGGCATTCATTACATAATAACTTGTCATGCATATTTAATCAAATCATGGTGGGTACATGTACATAAGTTTAAGACCATACAATTCAAGAGTAAATGACATGAAAAGGGTAAAATAGAATTGCTTAAGCATTATTCAAAATAACCCACTAATAGCATAGTAAGACTTGATTGGGGTATCATCAAAGCCTCATTTAAAATCATAGATTCCACATGCCATAGCATTGTGTAATAACGTAAAAGGATAAATCATCATAAAATACTTTATAATATCACCACATAAAGAGTTCATAAAATTTCCATAAGTTTCCATGACTTGTAAATAGATGAGAAAAGTGGAATGGTTGAGCTTTATGGAGGGAAGGTCTCCACAAATCAAAATCCACATACCTTGGTGTGATTGGGAATGAAAATCTGGTTGAAAAGTGTAGGAAATCCAAAATCCTAGCGTGGACTCTGTTCTTGAAGGCCTTGAAGATGTTGGGAGTATTTTGGAGAAGTGAGAATTAGGAAGATTTGAGAATGAAGTGGAATAAAGTGAATTAGGGTTTTATAAGGCTGAAAAGAGGTGTTTTGGGGGTTTAAACGATGTAGCATAGCCTTAGGATAATAGAAAATGTCAAAATTGCCCTCTTTAAAAATCTGCCAGACAAGACCACAAGACCCCGATTATGGGCCATGGTCCAGCCTACGGGTCATGGAAGGGGTGGGTTTCATTTGGTAACTTTTTGGACCCTCATAAATTTTCTCTAAATTTTAATCCACGACACCACTTACGGCTCGTCAACCTATGTACGAGCTGTCTGGTATCTCGTACCTCCAACTTCAGAAAACCTTCTTTTCACCAAGTTTACCCTCTATTCCATGAGCACAAGCTATGACCCGTGGAATAATATATGTCTCATATACTCTTTCGTGTCAACCTTTGATACTTATAAAATTTTCAAAATTTATTTCTTAGGCACTTTTACATCTTCCAACATGTGAGGCCTTACAATATCTCCCTCTTGGGAACAATCTTCCTCGAATGTGCTAAACATAAGCTCTACGGAATAGAATACATGCATCATATGCAAAATGCAACATATAATTCATGAAAAGTATTCAAACCATGCTTCAAATAACATTTACAATACAATCCTCAAAATCATATAAGCATGCATAGATGACATAGAAATGGTATGCAAGGATAGGGAGGTTCTCAAATAAAAACAAATCATAGTATCTCAATCTTGATTAGAATGAAAGAGATAGGGGTATTGCTTTTTCATATTGTCTTCGGCTTTCCAAGTAGCACTTTCCACTTGTTGGTTCCTCCGAAGGACTTTGATAGATGCTACATTTTTATTTCTGAACCTTTTTACTTGCCTATCCAAGATTTCTACCGGGACTTACTCATAGGTCAAATTCTCATCGACATTCACCACCTCTAAGGGTGCCATGGAACTAGGGTCTCCAATTGTAAGGATCCAGACCTTAGAAGGCCTTGATGATGCTTAAAATTAAGTTCTAGAAGTTTTCGACCAAGGTAACACCCCTATGGTCACCTCTACGAGCTGTGGAAGTGCCCACTAGCCATAGAGGCTTCCTAGGGGTGGCCCTTGGCCTTGTGTGTGGTGTATTTTGGATTATGGTGGAGTTTAAGACCAAGTGGACCTCCACTGTGCCCTTCATGGCTCGTGGTGCTCACCACGGGCAATGAAAGTGGCTCGTGGTAGGTGTCGTTGGCTTAAAAGCCACTGGCTATCTAAAGCACCCACCAAAGACCCTTGTACGGGGCATGCACCTCACGACGGTTCATGGTGGGGGTATCGTGAGGTCCTGTACCCTAGAAAATTCTAAGTATCAAATCACCATCTCGGAACTTGGAGTTTTTTATAGGAGCTTGTATGGACTATGAAGCTTTGTACGAATCATGATGCCTTCAGTGGGAACACCCTCGACTTAATTATTTTTCTGTATCAGAAGGGACACTTCCCACGGACCCTTGTACGGTCCGTGTACACTCACACGAGCTGTGGGGCTCTTGTACGGGACCCCTGGGCACTTTTTAGTGCCCATTTCATTAATGGATTTCTTATATTTTTGATTATTTTTAAGGGTCATTTATGTATTTCTAACCTTTCCTAAACACCTGTAAAGACCTATACTCCTCCATCCTTATTCAATTTCATTCATTACACTTAGAACTCTAGAATTCAAATCCTAAAAACACTATCTACAAGTATTGTGATTGTGGATTCAAGCTAGGGTCTCAATTCAAGTCTATTCCATATAAATTCTTCTATATTTATCAAGGTATGTGGTAATTCATTCTTGGTCCCTTTCACCCACGAAGACCCAAAAAAGCTTTTACTACTTAATTTATGAATTTTATGTTTTCTTTGAATATGAGTCTTTTCAATTAGTGTTGATTTGATTAAATTGAGATACAGACTGTGTTTAATAATTATTTTTAATATGATTTAAGCCTTATTATATTGAATTACAATGTTTTTATGAAGGTTTAAATATGCATGTCCCCTTGATCTTTGAAATTATGCATGGGTATCCTAAATTATGATTAAATTATTTATTTTCTTATGATTTAAGTATGAATTCTTCTTATTATGATGCTTTAAATATGAATCTCTATTGCCCATGTTATTATCTCATCTCTCATGGCATATGCAGGCATGTACATTGATTTTCATGAAATTTATGATGTGGGCTAAGACCTAATTATGATTATGACTACGTTTTCAAGCAAGTATGGGTATAGCAAGAATGTTATCATATAATTTCTATGATATGTCTCTTTGAGAAATTATGGGTGTTTACACCAACACTTACTCTCTTTAAGAAATTATGAGTGTTTACACCAACACTTACTCTCTAAGCATGCATTGTTATATTTTGAAAAGACTTATGCCTCCTTTTAAAGTACATATATATATATGTATTCTCATGGGATAATAACTTAGTACCGAATGAGATTGGAGGTGGGGGCTCGACCCAAGGGGTACTTATATAAAGTCTCCTTTCTCACAACTATGTGCCTAGAATAGGTTCATGTTTATGCCCCTTTATGGGATGATTATGACAAGGACCTACCTTTGGCAAGTAGATCACCCCTTTATCCGATGTGGGTTAGACAATAGAGTTCCAAGTTATAGCTCACTTGATCTTATGTTAGTTGAGGTTATATCCCCTCTATGTTATGTATGTTATGGCATTCATGCATCATGGATTTCATGGCATATTGATATTATATTCCTTCCTATATGCTTCTTTTTATATACGTGTCCTTGTCATCTAATATTAATTTGTAGGATTACATGTTCATAATCATTTGCATGCTCACATACTTAGTATATTCAAACATATTAATGCATACTCTTTTGCCTGCATGATCTAACCATGTAGGGACTAGATACTATCATCTTCCCCCTCTTGACGACTAGCTTGATTGACAAAGAGTTGCTTGTGTTGAGTCCTATCATCCAAGGACAAGCTACCTTCTATCTATCCATTATGCTTTGATGTTTTATGTCTTTACTTTGAGGGTGAGCCCGGGACAGGTCTTGGTCCCTGTCCTATTCTATATATTAGAGGCATTGTTGGATATTAAGACTCCTATGTACAAATATATTATGTCTATGTTTGGGATGCTATGTTGCCTACCATGTTATGATGACATGAATATGATGAAGAATAGAATGTGGAAAGTCCTAAGCCCCTTCTATCCCCATAGCGTGAGTCATACTTATCCGTCCTTTAGTTTTATGTGCTATGTATATCCATGTAAACCCCTATCCCTATGACATCCCCATAGTATGAGTCATACTTACCCATCCTATAGAATTATGTGTTTAATTGTATAATTATGTTCTTCTGAATCGATGATGTGCGTAGGTATGCTATGAGGATTATTTGGGGACTATCGTGTTGCCATTCTCCATGTCACTTCTAGTCCCTAGGCTCGGGCTGTGACACCAATACACTTTCTCGACATGGAGACATGGAAGATGGATGAACCATGCTAATTTCCATGGGAAACTCTAATTAGTATGCAACTTTACCAACACGCCTCATGATCCTACATACCTAGGCTTAACTTCCCTTTCTTTCCAAAATGGAGAACACCCTTCATGGGTGAAACCTTTAAATACACCCAATCATCAACATTAAATTCAAGATCCCTTCTCCTAACATGGAGTAGGACTTTTGCCTACTTTGAGCTATTTTCAAGCTTTCCCTTATGGATCTCACTTTCTCTAAAGCTTCCATAATAAATTTTGGACTCAACAAAGCCATTTCACCCATTTCAAACTACGCAATCAAGGATCTACAATGCTTACTATATAAAGCTTCAAAGGGAGCCATTTTGATGCTAGAGTGATAGCTATTGTCATAAGCAAACTCTATAAGTGTAAGATGCTCATCCCAACTACATTTAAACTCTAAGACGTAAAACCTAAGCATATACTCAAAAGTTTGAATAGTCCTTTTGGCTTGACCATCCATTTGTGGGTGGAAGGCCGTGCTAAGCTTAACTTTAGTACCAAGGCCTCTTTGTAAAGATCTCTAAAATTACGAGGTGAATTAAGTATCGCGATCCAAAATAATAGCAAATGGAACCCCATGCAATCTAACCAACTCATGAATGTACAACTTTGCATAATCCTCGGCATCATAAGTCATTTTAACCGGTAGGAAGTGAGCCAACTTCCTTATTCTATCAACAATAATCCAAATAAAATCTAAGTGAATCTTTGTCTTAGGAAAGCCAATCACAAAATCCATGTTGATCTCTTCCAACTTCCAAGTAAGAATCTCTATATCTTGGGCTAGGCCACTCGGCCTTTAATGTTTGGCTTTGACTTGTTGGCAATTATAGCAACCGACTATAAAAATAACAGTGTCTCCTTTTATACCACCCCACCAATACACTTTCCTTAAATCCATATACATCTTGGTAGAACTGGGGTGAATGAAATAATATGAATTATGAGCCTCATTCAAGATTAAGTCTCTCAACCCATCAATATTGGGCACATATAACCTACCTTGGTATCTAAGGATACATCTCCTCCTTGGGAGAAAACCTCTGCCTGTCGTTGATGAGTGCATTATTTGCACTTATTTCTTGCTCTTTTCTTATGATTTTGTGTTGTTAAATTCATAACTTGGTGCTAATTATGCTTTGAATGGTGTTTGTTATAGGTATATTTTATTTGGAATTGGCTTTGCTGGAAAGAACTGAAGTTGAAGTTGAATTGGAGCTAAAAAGGCGAAGACGTGTACCTAGACACATAATGCACTCTACAAATATGACCTTCAGGCCCGCGATCATGGATCTATGACATGTACAGTAGCGCAAACGCAGTATGCCTAAGCATAAAGGTAGAGGATAAGGAAGGACAACTCTCCACTATCACAGAATGTTGAGTGTGATCGCAAAATGTTACAGTGGCCAATGTCGGTGAAGTTCTGGGATCTATTTATTTTCAGTCCCAATTCACATATACACACACTCTCAACCCCTACTCTTCATACGATTGATACCTAGAATACCTAGAATACCTAGAACAGATTACATATGAATTGGAAGAGAGAAACATACCTTAGATTAGATTTTTAGTTTTGGGTGAGGATTTAGAGTGAGTTTTCTACAATTTCTTGAGTGGATTGAAGAGTGTGAGCTTCCATTGTAAAATGTTTCACTCACTCTTTCTTTTCTTGTTCTTGAATGATTAAATTGTAGATGTAATTGAGTATTGGATATTAATTTTTTTATGGGTCTTGATTATTTCTCTTGCTTTCATGTTTAGTTGATGATTTATTTGCAAAATCAAGTGGGTTCTTCCTAACTAGCATTGGTTGAATTCAATTGATGTGTAGGTTCATGCTTGCCTTTATATTTAGCTTATGATTTGAGGTTGCAAACTTGAATCTAGGTTATATCTTTGATTATTACATGAGAATGTGTAGTTGACGCATAAGGTTTGTATGATAGTCATGGGTTTATGTGGTGAGATCCTAAAGAGGGACACAACGACTAAGGTCTTGGGAGTTATGTTTGAGGTGCTCAAGTCAAGCGTGTCTTTGAGTGGCTCGCGTAAGAGGCCATAATTGGCTTTTGCAATTCATCATCTTTATCCTATTCGAGGGGTGATTACAAGAAACTTAGCCTACCCATAGAGTCTATTTGATGCTAAGTGTGATGGATTGATTGGGTTTTGATTGATTCTCATACCCTCTATCTTTGATCCCTCACTTGATTAATCCTTGACCCATTTTTATTTTCTTATTAGGAGTAGTTGTTGGCTTAGCTCTGCCCCCATTTAGTTAGAATTTTTGCTTGATATTCTCTTGTAGAATCAAGATCGAGTAGCAATAGGTCCTGGCTATACTCAATCTCCGATACATTATTCCCTGTGAGATTTGACCCCGACCTCTAAAGTTAGGTAAATTTGCTGATGTCGACTGCCCCTACGTTCGTTAGTGATGTAGGATTGAACAACATAAAAAATGGCGCTATTTCTGGGTAATACTAGACGTATTGAGTTTATTTAGGACTTGTAGTTTACTAGTTTTTTATTCAATTTGTGAATACTTTTCTTTTTGTTTGTTCTTTTGTTTAATATTTGTTCAATGGCTAATTATTATGAATCACTTGATGAATGTGTTCCCTTTTTCAATCTCCTTCTAAGTATAGCGCTTCATGGTGAGCATGTTGGTGTTCAAAATATGCGTGGGAAAGTGAGTGTTGTGAGTGATAGCTGGGTCATGAACTTGTTTCTCAAACTCATCAATGAATTGCCTCAAAGGAGCCAATTGCATCATCTGAATAATGATTTCCAATGAATTCTCATTCATAGATGTGATGCGTTGGCCAATTTTGGAGTGGACATAGATGTTTTAGAAGCCAAATTGAGAATGAGCATTGAAATGAGTGAGGTTCCTTGTCCAACGATCCTCACTCATGAGTTGGAACCTCAAGTAAAGGAGCGGTGCTTGATGTGGAAAAGATGTTAGGCGAATGCATGTCATCAAGGATAATAATCATCCAAGTGGCCTAGATAGCGGAAATTGTCACAACCCAAGCCTAGGGCTTAGACGTGACACGATGATTTGAAAAACCCCAATGAAACCCAAACAAGCCTCTTAACATATCATTTGCACATCCTCGTTTGTAGAAGCATAATCAAACAATTAAGCAAGTAACAAATAATTATATGGGAAATGAGACTTTGGACTCAAGCTATGAGGATGGTTTAGGGAAGAGGATTTGCATGAATCACATAACAAATAAATTTTAAGGGGTGGGTAAGTATGACTCATGCTATGGGGATGTTACCGGGACTTGGGACTTCCATCATATAATCAACAAATATAAACATAGAAGGGAATAACGACTAAGGGAAGTCTTTCATAATCACATAAACATAATGGGAGTCAAGCCCAATACATACATTTTCCATATCCAACGACACCTCTAATACTAATGGAACGGGGCCAAAGACATCTCCCGGGCTCACCCTCAAAAGATAAGTATCCAAAAATATACAAGTCTTAATTAAACCATAAAAGTAAAGTGTATATTGTCCCTGCAGTGGAGGACTCACCAATAACAATCTTCAAATAATCCGGCTAGCTACGTGGAAGAAGAGTATGAATACGAGCTCTGGTCCTTACATGGTTAGATCATATAGGCAGAGGAAATATGCACTAGTACTTGGAATGTACTAAGTATGCGGGGTGCAATGCAAGCAAGGAAAAATGCTCTGCACTATAACTAGTCTTCACCGGTAAGAAGTGAGTCGACTTGGTCAAATGATCAACCACCACCCAAACTGAATCAAACTTGCCCAAATCCTTGGGCAAACCCGTAACAAAGTTCATAATCACTCTTTCCTACTTTCACTCGGGAATGGGCATCTTTTGCATTGATCCACTGGGCTTTTGGTGCTCATACTTGACCTATTAGAAATTCAAACACTTTTCCACAAATTCAACTATGTCCCTTCTCATGCCAAACCACCAATAATGCTAATTTAGGTTGTGGTACATATTAGCCACACCCGAGTTGTAATGACCTGGTTGGTCACTTTTTGCTTTATTTGTGAAAATTTCTATTTTACCCTTTTGTAATTTTCTTTGGGCCTATTTTGAACTATTTGAATGATTAAAACTAAAATTCAGAGTTTTAAAATTGTAAATATGTATTTCGTCACTTTTTCGAAGCTTAAGTTATTGAAAAAGTGAGTTATTATACCATTCTAGTTTTCTGGTGTCAGATCGGGGATCCATTGATTTTATTAGTTTCGTAATGTTGAAACTAAACTACATGAAGTTGTAGAACTAAATTTGAAGTTAAAATGAGATTTATTTGCCCAAAGTTGTGAATTTAGTTGTTTCCGAGACCAAGTTTGACTTTGGTCGATATTCAGACTTCAGAAGCTCGGATTGGAATTTTGATAGTTCTAGTAGTTCTGGATGGTGAAACTAAAGCTAGAAATGGTCTCAGAATAATATTTGGAGTTGCCGAGAACAATTTTGGTATTTTAAGTTTTAAACTAGTTTCTATCGAGTCGGATTGGTAAATGTGGTGAGAAGGCCTTGAAATTGATTTTTGATGAGTCCGGATCGCTGTTTCTGGTATGGATACATATAGAGTTTGTGTAATTCTGAGTTTGGATGAGTTTTGGTGGTCCATTTCAAGTAGGGAATTCAGACTTGGGTTGTTGGTATTGCTGATATCTGGTGTTGGGAATTTTCCTTTGCATTTGTTGAGAAGCCCTTGCATCCGTGGAGGTCTGGTGAGGTTACCTTCCCCATTCATGGAGGGTTGGTCCACGTCCGTGAAGTGCGTGTACATGAGTGGCCCCCCTCCTATTTGTTCTTCGCGTTCGCGGGACCCCACCCACGTTTGCGGAGAACATTTTGTATCTAAACAATTTTAAACCTATGAAACACTATTTTTAATCACTTTTCACGAACCCCAAGATTTTTGGGTGAAATTGAGAAGTGGTTATCAAAGATTTAGCTTGGGTAAGTGTTTCTAACATTATAGTAATCATCTTCCTTAAGTTTTATCATGATTTCATCCTAAAATTCTTGATTTTCAATGTCAAAAATTGGGAATATTTAGACTATGACTTTCAAACGTTGAATATTGATTTCTCCTTCGATTCAAGCTTGATTTTAGTGGTATTTTCATCCATAAACTCCATTTTTCATGTAGAACTTGATTTTAAAGTCAATTTTCAGATTAGAGAACTTCGATTTTTAGCCCTAAAATTAACCATTTTCCCCTAAGCCTAAACCATAACAATATGGGTATCAAAATGCTCCTCTGGATATGTAGTATCTGATTTTGATAGTGATTAGTCGATGTGAGGATCGCTTGGAAGCTTAAGTCGATTGAGAGCTTGTCTGAGTGCGGTTTTGGCATTAAAGTAGGTTCGATTAACCTTGTTGGGACTGGATATGAGTTATTGATTATGTTTATGTGGTAATTGTGAGATCTAGATTGGTCCATGAGTAATTCTGTCGATTAGATAAGATATTGATAGAAAGTGATTTCGGTTAAGCCGAATTATGGGTAATTATGGTTCTATTGTTAATCTGAGATGGATACTTATGGATTGAGACCCCTGTGAAATGTTCTTGTGATAAGTTAGGGGTGTTAATAATGATTTGGAAAATTTTTGGGTAACTTGATGGGTAATGGGACTTTTTGTTGATTATGCCTTTACCTTGTGGACTAGTAAGGTCCGATATTCATGTTAATGTGATTTTTGGATCTAATTATGATGTTGACGTATTTTGGGGATGAATAAGGTCCAGTACTTATGATATACTTGTTAGTTAGATATATTGATGATGGATTTATATTGTATCGACGAGTGAGGTTTGATATGTTTATATATTTGGTGGCTATGATAATTGAAATGGTTATGTCTAGTTGAGATATTGTGATAGCTGGTGATACTTGATATTATATTTCAAGCCTTGTGAGACTTATAAGGCATTACTTTCATTATGATGTTGTTATGTCTATGCACATATTTGAGTGATTATCATTGCCTTTTATTGTATCATGTAGCATCGTACCACCCCTTGATCCAAGTAGGAAGCAAGGATTATATGCTTCACAGTTGTACCAACCCCCTTGACCTGAGTAGGAGGCAAGGGTGACATTCTCTCTCTATAATCCCTTGACCACGAGTAGGTGGAAAGGATGAAATATTGCAACACCCTTTGATCGCGAATAGGTAGCAAGGACCAGACATGGTAACATCCTTGACTACGAGTAAGTGGCAAGGTCACGAGACATTTGATTTATGACTTGATGACATTTCATATACTGTCTGGTTGTTGTTTATGGTGTTGTAACAATGAATATGTGGAACATCTTATAAGGTTTATTGTATATTCTTATTGTGTACTAACCTTTTTGGATGTAAATGTAGGATTCTTCGTTATACATACTTGTTCGATTTCTCTTACCTAGTCAGTTGAACCTACTGGGTACATTTCGGTGTACTCACCCCTACTTTTTTTCACACTTGCAGATCATACAAAAGATTCGGGACAGGGTAGTTGATCATTCTAATGGAGTGTTATGGATATCACCCAAATCTTTATGGTGAGGCTCAGACTTTGAGTCACCGTGGATATTTGGATTACCTTTCATTGCTTTTCTATCAAACATTGTATCAGATATAATGAAACAACCTTGTATTTTTCTTTGAGACAATTGTATTTACCCTTCAATACTGTTTTAGATTCTCTTGTACTCATGACTCCAGGTTTTTAGGACATTTGATGTTATGTTGTGTTTATTTTTATTTTATTTCATTCTTCCTTTGTCGGGACACATTTTGGGTCGTGACAAGTTGGTATCAGAGCTCTAGGTTCATTGGGCTCGTAAGTCAAGAGTAGGGTGTCTAGTAGAGTCTCATGGATCGGTGTGTAGATGCCCACATCCATCTCTGGGAGGCTACGGGATACTCTTTAGAAAATTTTCATGTCTTGCTTCTGATTCATGCGTTTCTTAGTATTATCCACTTTAAAAGTGTCTAATCTACTCTTTTTGCACAAATGTCAATTACAAGGTCCCGACGATCTATGCGAGAGCCCAAGACCACTGATGTTCTCCCACTCATGGTTCAGGCAGAGTTCATGATAGGTCCAGAGGTCGAGGACTTACTAGAGGGGAAGCTCCACCTAGAGGGAAGCTTCTATGGGGCCTGCATATAAGCTAGAGGGGTCTACAGATACTATTCCTCCATCCTTAGTTCTATCCCCTACACCCTCAGTTCAGGAGTTGTTATAGAGGTTATTGGCTAGATTGGAGGGAGCTCCTCCAGCCCCAACTACAGTTGAGATACCAATTTTTGAGGCACCGATTGGTCCTGCTATAGCCCCAATAGAGCTAGCTATGGTTCATGTTAGTCCTTTTCCAGCCCCAGCAGATCCTCTTGTGGCAGTTGTGACTCCACTTCAGACACCTCAACCGGGTGCACGTGCATAGTTTCAGAGTTTGGAAGTTGCTCCATCAATTGCACCAACCTTGTTTATGGTGTCACCGTCTTCTTCTAGCCCAACTATATCCTCAGCTGAGCAGAAGCGTTTTGAGAGGTTTGTTCAACTAGCTCCTTTGCGACGGTACCCCGGGTGACAAATCTTATGATTTCTTTTCAGAGTGTAAGGATCGGCTGTGTAATTTGGCTATCTTGGAGTCGCATGGCGTTTCTTATTCCACTTATCAACTTACCAGCCTCGATAAGGAGTGGTGGAGGTCAGTTGTGGCTCGTCAATTTGTTGGATCTTCAATTATGACAGTTCACAATGATAGTTTTGGAGAGGTTCATGCCATACAGTCTTGGGGATAGTCGTCATGATGAGTTTGATAGGCTTCAGTAGGGTTATATAACAGTGTCATACTATGAGGCTAGATTTCATACATTGTCGAAATATGCCTTATCCAACATCCCTACTGAGTTTGAGAGGATTTAGCGCTTCGCCAAGGGATTGGCAGGGCATCTTTAGAAGGCTGCATCTTCCTTAGTTCTAGCTGGAGATACATTTCAGAGTGTTGTTGATCATGCTCGTATCATAGAATGCATTCAACATGGTAGACAAGGTGGAGGAAAGAGGTTTCATCATCATGGATAGTTTAGTGGTTACCCCCCTTGGATTAGAGTTTCAGAGGTAGGGCCATCAGGGCCGGGAAATCTAGGAAGCTCTTCCAACATCTGACAGTGTTGATAGGTTTAGGTCTACTTAGACAGATCATGATAGTTCTCTTGGTTTGGTCATACATGGTGGTTCCTCGACATAATTATCTCAGGGACGGGATTCTCGAGCTTTTTATATTTGTGATAAGGTTGGGCACTTCACCAACCATTGTCCACATTAGGTTTTTCCCATTCAGGCTTTAGGGTCTTAGCCAGCCCATCCAGCCTCAGCACCAGCACCAGTCACACACCTCTCAGGGCATGAGGTAAGGTACCAGAGGATAACGTGGCGCAGGGAGAGCTCATACACACATGACACTGATTACACTATCAACACAAACTCTCAAATCATACTTTTTAATCACTATTAGGGTCAACTTATCAGAATAAACATTGCCAAACATTCAAACATACATGATTGCTATCAAGGCTAACTAACAAAACAATTGGTGGGTCTCAATTTTCCATAAAAACATACATGTGCCATAAACATCAGTACTATATGCTAATAATACTACCTAAACATCTTAAATATGTTGGTTAAATAGAAAACAAATATCCTCAGGGAAAAAGAACGTAGGCAAGAAAAGCCTTCACAATAAAAAATTAGGATAGTTATAGGCCAAGGTTACTCAAACATCACTGAGGCCTATAATTACCCACACCCCATCGAAAAAGATATGCACTGTCCCCCATGCACACAGAGTATCAAAATAAAGAACAAGGGTAAAAAAAACATACTTGGGTGCCTATGCGCCTCTCTCTGTCTGAGTCTGTCCACCCTCAACATCCCTGGTGGACTCCTCTGCACAGGAGCGTGCCCACAAGGTCCTGCACCCCTTAATCTCTCATGCTCACGAGCCTTCCTTATCTCTTCGTCCTACATCAAACATACTCCGTCAAGCTCAAGCTCCTACTCCTCTGTGAGCCACAAATCGAAGCGCACAACATCAGGGTTATCTGTGCGGGGCCTTTTCTCGAAGGAAGGATGTGGTGTCTCCTCAAGAGAAAAACAATAGACCTCCGGCTCAACAGACATAGTTGGTGGGACCTCAAATGTCGTAGCTAGTGCTGCACTTATCTAGGCTTGGAGCTACTGAATCTTTGTCTGGATGTCCGTCATGTCTATTAACCTTGTTGTGCTTAGGCTCTACTGAATTTGTACCTCAAATGCGTCAATGCGAGCACCCACAGGTCTAAGTCGGTCTAAAATATGAATGCCTACATGCGGGTCTCTGCCTCTAAAACAACCTAGAGGACCTAGAGCCTCAACTGCTATAATTACTGAGTCATCTGTGACTCAGTGCAGGCCAATCTTTGTGCCAAGGCCTGAAAGGACGCTGCCAACACTGCTATGCTAATAGGTGTTGCAGTAGTGGGCGCGACCTCTGGTGCAGGATTGGTAGTAGTTAGAGGGCCCCCTCTCCCTCTCCGTATCAGCCTGTGAGGGCCCTTCAGCAGAAGGTGCAACAATGGTGGTGGTAGAAGGCTCAGGCGGCGGAACTTGGGCGAACATCTCAGGCATCTGGACTGGTGGTCGTAGTTCTTGCCAAAGTACCACCAGATTGTCTTCAGCCTTTATTAGGCTGGTATGTAAGGTCCTCTGAACCTCCATTATAGTGTCCACCATATGAAGACTCTCCACCCCCACCACTAGATATAGTTTGTAGATGAGGCACGGGAAAGGATGGAGGTGGACCTTTTCAGAACTGCCTCATGAATCTGCTCGGCGACTAGTAGAGCCCAATCAATCTCATAGTCAGCCAAGATGGCAGCAACTAAAACTTCATGGTCTGAGGTCAAAGTATTATCTGCAAGCGTTGATGTTCAAAATTATGTTAACCCCAATTATATACTTGACCAGGTCAAGTTTGAAAAACCTGGGCCTAGCCTTACAAAAGCCTAATTATAGGTCGTAGAGTGTTCTACGACTCGTAGATTCTAGTTTCATAGGAGGCTAAGAATCCTAGTTTGTGGACTGGGTTCCATGACTCAGTGCGTAAGCCATACAATAAAGTACGACTCATAAAAAGGTGTTGTAGAACTTTTTTGACTTGGTCAAAAAGGCAGAAAACTTACCTAGGGTCCACAAGCCTCATTCACGGCCCATAGTATTTTCTACGAATCATAAAGTTGGCTTGTGGATTGGAGTGCTCCTAAGTTTTGCTCATTGGAATGTTCTACGAACTAGTAGATGGGTCGTACTATGATATACGACCCATATAATCCATCGTAGAACCACCCCTTGCGGCTTTTCAACCCAAGTTGGCTGACTTGGTCTTGCACCTGCACAAGTTGCATAAAACACACTGTTACCCTATATGAAACCCGTTCAATGTCCATAAATTACAACCAAAAAGCAAAAATTAAACTACCTAACAGTCCAAAAACTAAAAACAAAACAAAAATTACGATTATTACACAGTATCTTGGGTTGCCTCGCAAGTAGTACTTGGTATATTGTCACGACACGACTTTGACCATCTAATTACTCAGGCTTCATCAATGGCTCAAACCTCCATCTTCAACTCATTTGGCCTCTTCATTAACTGATAAACTTTGAAGATGACTTCTTCACCGTTCAATCTAAACTTGAGTTGGCTGGATTCCATGTCCATTAGGGATTGCCCGGTGGCTAGGGAAGGCCTTCCCTAGATGATTGGTTCTTCAAAGTTGACCTCGCAATCTAGGATCACGAAGTTTGCGAGGATTATGAATTTTTCCACCTTGACTAGAACGTCATATAGTATCCTCACAGGCTTCTTCATTGTTCAGTCAACCATCAACAATCTCATACTCATCGGGGTCGAGGCTACTAGGCCAAGCTTCTTGAAAATAACCAGGGGCATAAAATTAATGTTGGTGTCAAGATCACATAGTGCCTTGGTGAACTCTACGTCACCTATGGTGCAGGGGATGGTGAATACTCTGGGTCCTCTCATTTATGAACCAAGGACCGTGTGGATATCACATTGTAATATAGAAGCTCTTGTGAGAGCTCCTAACTTATAATACACTTCTTTGTGACTATACCATTCATAAAATTCGCGTCCTCAGACATCTTCTCCAATGCTTAAAGTAGGGAGATGTTGATGGAGAGCTGTATCAACATCGAGAGGAAATACTTGAACTTACCTTCCTCCTCCTTTTTCTTGAGTCTCTGAGGGAAGGGAGGAGGAGGTCTAGGAATGGGTTTTAACTTCTGTGGCATTGGCGTTGCGTCACCTTCCCCACTCTCTGCATAAACTTCTCCAATCCCAGCATGCTCACTCTCAACCATCTCCTCATGAATAACATCATCATCAACTAACATTGGAGGCTCAATAGTCTGCTTTCCACCACAAGTTGTGATTGCCATTCACTGCCCCTCATTCTTGAGATTTTGAACTGTGTTGCTGGACAAATTACCTTTTTGGCGCTAGTTCAGTTGAGTTGAAATCTGACCAAAGTATTGCTCAAGCTGCTTGATAGCCACAGAATGAGACTCAATCCTCTGATTAATACTGAAGATGTCATATTTCATCCCCCTTAGTGTCTCATCCTGAGCGTAAACCTTCTTTAACAGACGATCAAACATCTCCTCAACTTGAGATGTGCCTGCTCTAGAATCCCTATTGTGTGGTGGAACATATGGACCATTCCTAAAGCCATCTCTGCATCCCCTTTCAACATCTCTGTTCTGGGCCTTGTTCCTGTCATAGTCGCCTCCCCTGTTGTTATCTATGAAGGCACTATCTCTACCCAAGTTCCAACCTTGGTTTCTTTGCCCTTGGAGCCAATAGTCCTGGTTGGAACCTTGGGTGTTGGGCCAGAAACTTGCCATTTGATCTTTTATGAAACAAGTGTCCTCCTCATAATAAGGCTCCTTGTACATAGGTTGTTGCGGGGGCTGATGAGATACTGCATTCACTCTTTGTTAGTTCTACTTCATCAGCAACTCCACATTAGTGTTAATCTTTACAAGCTCCTACATCACCTCTTCGCTTTCTCCTGCTTGCGGTGAACTAACACTGACTGAAAATGAGCTTTTTGTAGTGGACTTTTCCCTTATCCTCCATGCACGATTCATCTTGACCACTCTTTCCATCCTCTATGCTACCTCTTGAAATGGACACTCTATGATTGAGCCTCCCACAATAGTGTTAGCAACTACCTGACTATTCTCGTCCAAGGCTTTGTAAAAGATCTCCACCAGGGCTTCATCAATAATTTTATGGTTTGGGATACACCTCAAGCACTTAGTAAATCTCTCCCAAGAAGTACTGAGTGAATCACCTGACACCTACTCAAAGTATTTGATTTGCGCCTTCAACTTCAACTTCTATGAGATTGGGAAGAACCTTTACAAAAAGGCTCTCTATAATTCGTCCCAAGTGGTGATTGAACTCTGTGGGAGTTCAGATAACCATAGCGTGGCGTTGACTATGAGAGAAAGTAGGAAAACATGGATCCCAATGATATCCATAAATAAATTTTGATTTCCCATCATGCTCTTACAGACTAACACAATGTTGTGTAGATGGTAATATAGATCCTCCGATGGTAGGCCCACAAACAAACCATGATTATGTAGCATTTGAAGCAACCCACTCGAAAAGATAAACTTTGTGTCATCTGGCAGAGGTGGTAATACAATAGCTCCCATGATATCCATTTCCATAGGGTCTAGCCGATATTGATTCCATTGATTTGCTGTGGCTAGAGGATCCTGTGGTGGTGGATTCAGTAGAGGTAGGTTGTCATTGTTTGGATTGAGTGTTGCATTCATCGCATCATTAACAACATTGTTCACGTTGTCCTGGGCCATTCTCCTCAGCATCGTTTGGATATTTGGGTCAAACGGAGTCAAGGGATTTCCTCACCTCTGAGTGTTGTGCATACATTACACCTGTATGCTGAAACAAAAATAACAAGAAACATAAAATTAGGGAAGTAAGGATTAACCCCCCAAATTACTTGAACTAAATAAGTCTAGCCGTATTCCCCAACAACGACGCCAAAATACTTGATGTCACCCAAGCTACACCTCTTTTTTGAGGATAAAGTGGTCACTGTCATGTAAATAACCTAACCAAGGTTAGGGTCGAACCCACAGGGAATATGGTAGACTCCAGGGTAGTTCAATTACAAATTGGGGTGATTAACCTACTTATCTCTCGAAAAGGGGTTTTTTTAGTTGTAAACTAAACCTAGACTAATGCAAGTGAATAAGAATCAGTAGAAGAGCTAACTAGGGTGATGTGTTCCCCATGATTCCCTAACTCAGTATTACCGAATAATTATAGCCTTTTCCTATGTGTAGATGCAGAATGACAAGTTAAGTTTACCTAAACGTTTGGTCGAGCGTAGAGGTAAATTTCACTATGCGATTTTATAGATATCCATATTGTGATAATACTAAACCTTACCTATTGGTTAAATACAAGCTCCCATTGATCTAGTTTGGTTGATTAGATGAGAAAATATCAATCAAATCCTGTTAATTTTTCTCTTTTCCTATTCATTACTTCTTGGATCGAGCAAGTAACACTAGGCGGGTTATAACATTGGCCATCCATTAAAAACATTGAGAATGAAGAGAATTAATTAATACAATCTTACACACATTCTAAGAATTACGAATTTGTCCGGTTTTACTTTGTTAGTTCTTCATGGTTCTCACAACCCTAGTTGTGGATTTAGCTATTCATAATTTGTGTAGATGAAAGAATCATGATATGAAATAACATAATTGAGCACTTACACAAATAAATTTAAGAACAATAAATCCAACTCTTCAATGGAAATTACAATTATGAATCAAGAACATAAGATGTTGTTTTTCTCTCACCAAAAATACCAAAATATTGTCTAATACACGAAGTCTCTCGAAAATCTCTTTTCAAAATAACCTAAAAACCTATTTATAATGTCTAAAATACAAAATCAAATCAAACTAAGAAAACTGAGTTGGCACGCTCTACGGGCAAGATGTACGGGTCATATAATGTTCCATGGCCTGTGATCGGGGTTTTATGGATTGTCTTCTCAGCACTGGAGCATCTTTTATAAGAAACCTCTATGAGCCGTATAATATTCTACAACACGTGAAGGATTTTGTTTGAACACTTTTTAGCAAATCTACACTTTTTGATCCTTAGGGTACGATAGTTAGTCTATGACTCGTGGACTATTTTACGGCTCGTCTGCACATATCGTAGAGACTTGTTCCACAACTCACCCTTCACTAGAATTTACTACGAACCCAGTTTAAGGGCTATGGAATAAGCCATGACCCATAAAGGGTTTCATGAATCCCAAAAAATTAGCCAATTCAGCACACTTTTCCCAAAAACTATGCCAACCCTATAATCCTACAAAACAAACATAAAAACACATCAAAGATACTAACATCACTTTGAGAACATACAAAATTCCAAGTTTTAAGTATAAAAAGTGTTGTATTTTGGTCTCTGCGATCGCGAAGGTATATTTAGTAGTCAACTCTGCGTACGCAGGACCTGACCAGCGTTTGTAGACAACATTTTGTATATGAATAGTTTTAAACCCATGAAACACCATTTTTAATTACTTTTCACGAATGCCAAGCTTTTTGGGCATTTTTGAGAAGAGGTTTTCAAAGATTTAACTTGGGTAAGTGCTTCTAACATTATATTAATTATTTTTCTTAAGTTTTATCTTGATTTAATCCTAAACTTCATGATTTTCAATGTCAACAATTGGGGTTTTTTTAGACTATGAGTTTTAAACTTTGAATATTGATTTCTCCTTTGATTTAATATTAATTTTAGTGGGATTTTCACCCATGAACTCTATTTATTTTGTATAGAACTTGATTTTAAAGTCAATTTTTAGATTCAAAAACTTTGGTTTTTAGCCCTATTTTTCCCCTAAGCCTAAACCATGCCAATATGGGTATCAAAATGCTCATCTTGATGTTTAGTATCTTATTTTGATAGTGATTGGTTGATTTGAGGATCTCTTAGAGGCTTGAGTCAATTGAGAGCTTATCCGAGTGCAGTTTTGGCATTAAGGTAGATTCGACTAACCTTGTTGGGATTAGATATGGGTTATTGATCATGTTTATGTGGTAATTATGAGATCTAGATTTGTTCATGAGTAACTATGTTGATTAGATGAGATATTGATAGAAATGTAATTTTGGCTAAGCCGAATTGTGGGTAATTTTGGTTCTATTATTAATTTGAAATGGATAGTTGTGGATTGAGACCCCTATGAAATGTTATTGTGATAAGTTGGGGATCTTAATAGTGATTTGAAAAATATTTGGGTAACTTGATGGTTAATGGGACCTTTTGATGACTATGCATTTACCTTGTGGATGAGTAAGGTCCGATATTCATGTTAATATGATTTTTAGATCTAATTATGATGTTGACGTATCTTGGGGACGAGTAAGGTCAGTACTTATGATATATTTATTAGTTGGATATATTGATAATGGATTTATATCGTATGGACGAGCGAGGTCCGTTATGTTTATATATTTTGTGGATCTGATGATTGCAATGGTTATGTCTAGTTGAGATATTGTGATAGCTGGTGGTACTTGATACTATATTTCATGCCTTGTGAGACTTATAAGGTATTACTTTCATTATGATATTGTTTAGTCTATGCACATATTGAGTGATTATCATTGCCTTGCATTGTATCATATTACATCGTACCACCCCTTGACCCGAGTAGGAGGCAAGGGTAATATGCTCTACAATTGTACCAACCCCCTTGACCCGAGTAAGAGGCAAGGGTGACATTCTCTCTATATAATCCCTTAACTCGAGTAGGAGGCAAGGGTGACATTTTCTCTATATAATCCATTGGCCATGAGTAGGTGGAAAGGATGAAATATTGTAACACCCTTTGATCACGAGCAAGTAGCTCCATACTTGTCATATCATATCATTCATATTGGTGTAAACACCCATGGTTGCTCAAAGAGCCATATCATAGACATTATGTGATCACATTATTGTCATAACCCATACTTGTACAAAATCATAGTCATAAACACATTTGGGACTTAGCCCACATCATAACTTTCATGAGAATCCATGATCATGTATGCAAATGCCATGAGTGACAATGAGAATAGCATGGTAGAATTCATACTTTAAATTCAATTCAAGAATATTCCATAAGAAATTCAAGTAAATCAATATTTAAATCATCATTTAAACACTACCCATGCATAGTTCAAGAGTAAAGGGACATGCATAATTTGACCTTTATCAATTCAAATTAAATTTCATAGATTCTAACTTAAATCAACTTTAAATCACCTAATTCCTACTGCCCACAACTCAATTCAATTAAATATATCAAAATTTAATGAACCCAATATTAAAGAAAGTTTAAATTCATAATTTAAAAAAAGAGGGTTCTTGGGTCTTCATGGAGGAAAGGGAATCCATGAATCAATCCCACATACCTTGAGATTAGCCAAAGAAATTGGATGATTTTGCAACAAGGATGATTTTCCCCAAATTTCTTCAAGCTTTCATCAATGGAGGTCAAGAGGATTGAGAGAATTTTGGTGAGGCTTGAGGAGTGATAGAATGAATTAAAGGGGATTAGGGTTTGATTTAGAGGTGTTAGGAGACCTTAGAAAGGCCAAAAGGGGCATAGGATTAAACCGAATTATGAATTAACCATTAATGAAACGGACTATATCATAGAAAATAGGGCCTCACGTAGGACACCCAGTGGCCGTGAACTGGCTCACGAACCGTGGTCCTGTCCATGAGACCACACTTGGTCTTAGCTTCGGCTTGAACTCTCAGGGGACTTTTTGGATCAACTCACAAGGGACCTCACGAACCGTGTAGCTGCACATGGACCATGTACTGGTCCGAGGAGCATCACTTGGTCTGGAGTCCAGCCCCAAGCCTTGATCAACTCTCTGGATAACTTCACGGGACCCCTCACGGACCGTGAAGGCTCACACGGACCGTGAAGTGGTCCGTGGAGTTCCACTTGGTCTGGGTCCTGGTCCAAGCTCCAAGGGAGCCCACTGGAACAACTCACGAGACATACCACAGACCGTGAACCACCAAACGGTCCGTAGTCCGTCACTTAGACTTCGTCCCAAATCCTTTTTCAAGCATACTTCCACCTATGGTTGTCCCACTGCAAAGGCCATAACTTCCACACTCGAACTCCGAATTGAGTTAAACCAGTTGCGTTACGAAGTTAACTCAGAGAGATTTGATATGACATATAATAGACCATACATTTCATCTCTTAATAAAAGATATGGCTATTCAAAGTCAGTGCTGCCTAAACGTCCTTACAACCTTTCACCAAAATGATTTCTTTGGATCTGACCACTTAAATACAACCCATGACTACCAAAATTCTACCATGATGAATCCAACACTAACCTTGAACAACCATTATGAAGTTTGAAATTTTTTGGGTCGTTACATCATTTCCCCCTTGGGAACATTCATCATCGAATGGGCTAACACTACGACTTAAGGACATCAATCAAACAAGAGACATTTTCATCAAAATTTATAATGGATCATGCATCATTTCAAAAGTCATTCAAAACTCATGCCAAAACATCACTTAAATCATTTTTTGTGCTCATGTATTCATGCAATGTCCTGAAACTCAAGAAGCAAATAATTAGGACCATTAGAAAGGATAGAACCTAGTACCTTAGGCTTGAGTAGATTGAAAGAGATAAGGATATAGCTCCATCATGTCCAACTACGCTTCCAACGTTGCACCCTCCACGTCTTTATTCTTCCATAGCGCCTTTACCAAAGCTACCTCCTTGTTGCAAAGCCGCTTCACTTGCCTATCCAAGATTTCAACCGACACCTATTCATAGGTCAAATTCTCCTCAACCGTCACATCTTTCAAAGGTGTGATTGCTTTAGGGTCACCAACCAACTTTCTCAACATAGAAACATGGAACACTAGATGAATGGAGCTCATGTCCAAAGGCAAATCCAACCTATAAGCCACCTTGCCAATCCGCTCCACAATCTCATCAGGTCCGACGTACAGGGGGATCAACTTGCCTTTTTTTCCAAAATTCATGATACCTTTCATGGTAGACACCTTCACATATACCCAATAACCAACATGACATTCGAGATCCCTCTTTCTAACATCCAAATAAGACTTTTGGTGACTTTGAGCCTTCTTCAATTTCTCCCTAATCAACTTCACTTTTTCAATGACCTCAACAACCAAATTCGGGCCTAACAAGGCCACCTCACCTATTTCGAAGCAACCCACCGGAGACCTACATCTCCTACCATACAAAGTTTCAAAAGAAGCTATCCCAATGCTAGCATGGAAACTATTATTGTAAACAAACTTGATGAGAGGTAGATGATCATCCCAATTTCCTTTGAATTCTAACACACAATCCCTCAACATGTCCTCCAAAGTTTGAATTGTCCTTTAGGCTTTTCCATCGGTTTGAGGATGAAATGCGGTGCTCAACTTGACCTTAGTACCAAGTCCCTTTTGAAAAGACTTCTAAAAATAAGAAGTAAATTGAGTACCACGGTCCGATATAATAGACCTCGGTATATCATGCAATCTCACCAACTCCCGAATATACACCTTGGCATACTCCTCAACACTATAGGTAGTATTAACCAGTAAGAAGTGAGCTGACTTGGTCATCCTATCAGTCACAACCTATATAGAATCAAAGTGTCTCCGAGTACAGGGTAACCCAATCACAATCCATGTTCACATCTTCCCACTTCCATGTAGGAATTTTGATATCTTGGGTCAAGCCACCGGGCCTTTGATGTTCCACTTTCACTTGTTGACAATTAGGACATTCTGACACGAACTCGACTATGTCCTTCTTCATTCCGTGCCACTAATACAACTCTCTCAAATCTCGGTGCATTTTGGTAGATCCCGGATGGATAGAGTATTGAGAATTATGAACCTCTTTCATGATCACCTCCTTTAGGCCATCAACATCCAGAACACATAATCGGTCTTGGTACCGTAATACACTATCTCCCCCTTGGGAGAAAATCTCAATCTTTCCCTCAAAAACCAATTTCTTCAATTCAACTAAGGCAGGATCTAAGTCTTATTTCTCCTTGACATCAACGACTAAGGAAGACTCGGATCCACCTTGAATAAGAATTCCACCATTGTCGGATTTGTCCAACCTTACACCCAATCTAGCCAAACGGTGCACATCTTTCACTATCTCCTTTTTCCATTCATCCATATGTGATACACTCCCCATGGAGAGCCTACTAAGAGCATCCTCCACAACATTAACCTTGCCAGGATGATAAAGGACACTCATATCGTAATCCTTGAGAAGTTCTAACCATATTCTTTGCCTCAAATTAAGGTCTCTTTGGGTAAACACATATTGCAAACTCTTGTAATCGGTGAAGACATCTACATGAACCCTATACGAATAGTGTTGCGAAATTTTCAAAGCAAACACCGTCGCCGCCAACTCAAGATTGTGGGTTGGATAATTTTGCTCATGCACCTTCAATTGTCGTGACACATAATCTATTACATTACCATGTTACATAAGCACACAACCCAGACCAATACGTGATGTATCATAATATACCACAAACTCATCTAACCCATTTGGAAAAGTCAAAATTGGAGCTGATGTAAGTCAATCCTTCAAAGTTTGGAAGCTCCTTTCACATTCATTTGACCATACAAATTTGGCCTTCTTTTGAGTCAACTTAGTCGAGGGAGATGCTATAGAGGAGAACCCTTCAATAAACCTTCTATAATAACCGGCTAAACCAAGGAAACTTTGAATATCCGAAGGAGTCAATGGTCTAGGCCAATCCTTCACCGCTTCTATTTTATTAAATTCAACCATGATACCATTGCCAGACACCACATTACCAAGGAAAGCAACTTCTCCTAACCAAAACTCACATTTGCTAAACTTGGCGTATAATTTCTTCTTTCTCAATGTTTGAAGAACCAACCTCAAGTGATCCATATGCTCCCGCTCACTTTGGGAGTAAATCAAGACGTCATCAATGAATACCACCATAAAATTAACAAGGAACGGTTTAAACACACAATTCATAAGGTCCATAAACACCGCCGGAGCATTGGTCAACCTGTAACAACCCAATTTTTTTTAAAACTCCTTATGGGTGGTATTGTATGATTTTATACTGGTCATGATTAAAATTTGGTAGCCACAGGTTGAGTTTAAGTTGCCGAACGCAAAACGGATCATTTTGGGGCCTAGAGAGGTCATTTGGACAGTGCGCTTCACAGAACCATAAATTTTGATGTGGATTTAACCGTGTGGGATAATACATATAAAATTGAATCTCTTTGTATTATATTCACAATGCAACTGGTTTCACTCAATTCCAAGTTCGTATGAGAAAGTTATGGCCCAAAGAGTGAGACTGCCTGAAATTCGGAAGA
>JBCEWC010004675.1:0-26694 GCA_038996855.1 Solanum aculeatissimum
TGAATTCCAGAATGCTAACCTTATACATAGAACCAATCCTTAAGTCAAGGCCATCACAAAATACCTTACCACACCTCGTAAGAGGCCAGACGGGGCTCTTCACGGATCATCTAGTGGCACACGACCCGTGAGGGGTCCCTTGGTGCCAAAACTTAGCCAAATTTCCAGAAAAGAAACCCTGCATAGGTAGTCCCACTAAAAAGACCATAACTTCTTTATCTAAACTCCAAATCAAGTGCGTTCGAAAGCTAACACAAAGAGCTTCAATTTTATAGGTCATGGACCAACCAGTTATCCTTATGCTACGAGTTATGGCCAGTTAAAGTCGACCCTCCCAACGGTTCACATGTAAAACTCATCCAATGTGATTTCTTTGAACATGACCACTTAAGAGAGGTTCATGCAAATCATTAACCAACCAAAATAAGTTCAAAATCAGATCCAACGACCTTCACAAGGTTTTCAAAATTCTGGATTGTTACATGGAAGTTACGGGTGCTATTGTGTTACCCCCACTAGTGGATGACATAAAGTTCATCGTTTCGAGTGGATTGCTCCAGATGTTGCAGAATCACGGGTTGTTTGCGGGCCTAACGTTAGAGGATCCTCATAACCATCTACACAACATAGTGTTCGTTTGTAAGAGTATGATTGGGAACCAAAATATCTCCATGGATGTCGTTGGGCTCCGTGTCTTCCCGCTTTCTCTTACTGGAAATGCAACATTATGGTTATCGAAGCTCCCACAGAGTTTGATCACCAGTTGGACAGAATTGCAGACAACCTTTTTAGAAAGGTTTTTCCATATCTCGAAGAAGCTGAAGCTTAAGTCTGAGATCAATAACTTCGAGCAGATTCTTGATGACTCGATCGATGCTACGTGGGAAAGGTTCACAAAAATGTCTGAGACATGTCCCTGACCACAAGATTGTTGATGGGGCCTTGGTGGAGATCTTCTACAAAACCCTTGATGCGAGTGGCCAAGCTATCGCTGACACAATTATGGGGGGCTCTTTCATTGATCGTCCATTCCAAGAGGTGGCTTAGAGGTTGGAACGCATGGTCAAAACCAACCGTGCATGGGGTACGAAGGAGAAATCTACTATAAGGAGCTCATTCTCAGTTAGCACTACTCCGACACAAGCACAAGCTAGTGAGAAAGTGATGCAAGAATTGGCACAGATTAATATTAATGTTGAGCTATTGATGAAGCAGAACATGGAGCAAGTAAACGTTGTAGCTCATCATCCCCCTCACCCACCCATGTACGAGGAGCCATATTATGAAGAGGACATGTGCTTTGTTGCAGAGCAGATGATGAATTTTCGGCCTAATGCCCAAGGGTCCAATGAGGACTATTGGCACCAAGGTCAGGGGAACCAAGGTTGGAATTATAGAAGAGATGGCACCTTCAGAGACAACAACAACAGAGGAGGCTACTATGACACGCCGAGGGGACCAGACAGAGATGCTGATTGGGGTCTTAGAGAAGGCTTCAGAAATGGTCCATATATTCCACCGCACAATCGAGATGCTGGAGTTGGCTCATCTCACACTGGTTATTGAAAAGGGCTGATGCACAAGATGAGACATTAAAAGGGATGAAGTCTAACATCTCCAGTATAAACTAGAAGATTGAGTCTCATTCTGTGGCCATCAAGCATCTTGAACAACAATTTGGCCAAATATCAACTCACTTGAACCAACGTTAGAAAGGTATGCTACCCAGTAATACTGTGTAGAATCCTAAGAATGATGGGCAGTGTATGGCTATCACAACTCGTAGTAGGAAGCAGACAGTCGATCCTTCGCTACCAGTAGATTATGGCGATGTTCATGGTGAGAGTATAGTGAATAAGCAGAATGAAACTAGAGATGACCGTGTGGTGAATGAGGAAAGCAATGCCACACTGCAATAGTTGAGACCCATTCCTCGACCTCCTCCTCCCTTTCCTCAGAGACTAAAGAAAAAGGAGGAAGGTAAGTTCAAACACTTTCTCTCCATGTTGAAGAAACTCTCTATCAACATTCCATTGATTGAGGCATTGGAGAAGATGTCTGGCTATGCGAAGTTTATGAAGGATCTGGTGACTAAGAAGTGCACTATAAGTCAAGAGCTCCAACACTGCAGTGCGATTTCTACTAGATCTTTGGTGTAGAAACGTAAAGACCAGGTGCATTTACCATTCCTAGCACCATAGGTGATGTGGAGTTCTCAAGGGCACTGTGTGATCTTGGTGCCAACATAAATCTGATTCCCCTTGTGATCTTCAAGAAACTTGGTCTGGCAGCCCCTACCCCGACAAGCATGAGACTATTGATAGCTAATAGGACAGTGAAGAAGCTTGTGGGGATACTTTATGACGTCCACGTCAAAGTTGATAGGTTCATATTCCCCATAGACTTTGTGATCCTTGACTGCGAAGTCGACTTCAACGTCCCAATAATCTTGGAAAGGCCTTTCGTAGCCATTAGGCGAGACCTAGTGGATATGGAGTCCGACCAACTCAAGTTTAGATTGAGCGACGAAGAAGTTGGCTTTAATGCCTGTCAGACGATGAATAGGCTAGATGAGCTCAAGATGGAAGTGTGGGATGTTGATGAATCTGAGTAGTCAAAAAGTCCACGCCGTGTCGTGACAATAAATCAGGCGCTTCTTGGGAGGCAACCTAAGTTATTTGATGTAATATGATAATTGTTGTTTGCTTTTAGTTTTAGAATGCTAAGAGATTTTTATTTTCAGTAGTTTTCTTGTAAATCTTGAATAATGGACTGGTAGCATATAGGCTAACAGTGTGTTTATGCAGGTTCTGCAGGTACAAGGCCAAGGGCCATTTTAGGCCAAAATCTTATTCTACGACTGATTATACGGGTCATACTTCATTGTACGACCCATATACCAGCTTGTAAAACTCTCCAGTGAGAAAACATATGTGCACTCCAGTCCACGAGCCAACTTGATGATCCGTAGATTAAAACACAGATTGTGAATGGGGCTCATGGACCCTAGGTAAGTTTTTTTAATTTTTAACCAAGTGTCAGAAGTACTCTACGAAACCTTCTAACGAGCTGTGTCTAAGTCCACAACTCGTAGAAGGGATGTATTGTACAAATCTCAAATAAGGGTTCCAGTCCAATACGAGACCGTAATCTACGAGCCGTGGAACATTACATGACCTATAATCGAGGTTTCATAAGGCTCGACCCAGTGATTTTAAAAGCTGGCCTAGTTGATATATAAATGGGGTCAAAATTATTTTGACCTCATATTCAACCAAAACTTCCCAAAATACTCTACCCCATCCATTCCCACATCGGTCTGACCCATACCATCGACACCCCCATCATTTTCCAGCGAGAATTCTGACTACCCTCTTTCTGGGGGTTTTCAGCCTCCTCTCTGTTCCCCTTTGAAAATTTCAACCTAATTTATATTATTTCGATAATTTTTCAATCCCTAAAGCCTAAATTTATCAATTTAGTTGTAAGTTTTGGTTGATTATTGATTAGAGCGGGAGTTTATGCCATTGGGTGAACTCCTGATATTCTAATCCCGATAATTTATCGTGATATCAATGTGATTGCCTAGGTTAGGATTGAACTTTCATGCTCACGATGTTTAGACCATTGAATTGAATTGTTGTATAGTTAAACATTTAAAAATAGGTTGGACCGTTAGGATCCTATGCTAAATTGCTTCATGGGGTCATTTTTAAGTAAAATGCATGTGGGGATGGGGATTGATGGATGTGAAAACTGTGTGGTGTATGTGAGTTCACTGCGATGCTATTTAAATTATGGAAAATTGGTCATTTGAGGACTCGTATGATGAACTTTGCAAAAATTCAGATTCTGGAAACAGGCTCACGAGGGTTTTCTACGGCTCGTTGAAAATTCCACAAGTCGTAGTTACCCCTCTTGAAAAGTTCAAGAAACTAAAGTTTCTCTGGTTTCATCAGACGAGACCTTCTACGAGTTGTAGAATGTTCCATGACTCGTAGATAGGTCTCATAGAGTCCCACCTGTGTGATACCTAATTTGGGATCACATTTGTGTCCCATTCCACGACCCCTAGACTATTCCACGAGTCGTAGTTGGTCTCGTAGACTATTCCAATAACTTAAAATTGCTTAATGCTGCATCCATGGGACCCTTTTAAGGCTCATAGTTTGGTCTATGACTCATAAGAGGGTACTTGTAGACCCTTATTTTTCTAGTCCAATTTTTATTCTTGTTTTTCATAATTTTCAATTCATGAGACTAGTTGGTTTTGTGAATATGGTTTTGTAAGTACCATGGCTCTGCGGCCAAGCAAAGATGATATCAGGGCCATGAAGGATCGCTTGCGTGACGAGCCCACTGATTCTGAGTATGCCTTCGAGTCTAGTGGATCTGTAGAGGAGCTCGACGTTCAGCTAGATCCAGACACTGAGCCAAGACAGACTCGGGCTACTACTATGCAGGATACCACACAGGCGATCGTGGTCCACCCTCCTTAGTCTGACGAGGGAGGTGACCAGGCCTGTAGTAATATATGGATGAGCTCTTCCGAGGAAGGGTCCGAGCTCGAATCTAGGGAGGGGTCGGACTCCGCCTTATCTTCAGGCCCTCAAATACCAGATACATCACCAGACGCCCGAGCTAATAGATGGTGCATTGGGGGCATGCGGGCCATCTATAAAGAGGATATACAATGGAATGAGCATGGTCAGCCTGCTCATTCTATCTTCGAGGAGGCACGAGTCATTACTACAGGACTCGAGAGTGTCCAGGGCTCGAGGTCACTATAGTTCACTATAGGATCCAGTGGTTGGCACAGCTAGTAGGGAGGTACTCACCAGTATTGGTGAGAGAGTTCTTTGCCTTCTACGCCGCCATAGTACATATCTCTCTTCCCAAGGAGAAAAAGCCTATCGCCCAACTGAGATTGGCGGAGGTGATGGTGTGAGGCCCGTAGGTGGACATCTCAGATAAGAACATCTGCCGGATGCTGATTGGGCTCGAGTTCTCTGCCCTCAGATCCATAATAAAGTTTGATTGCAGAGGGGGGCAGACTCGAGATTTGGGCCTGATGAGGGACCCAGAGCGCAGAGCAGCTTTGATGAGATGGGTTGCTGACCAGATAGCAGCAAAGGGGCCCAACCCCACATGGATCACTACGTCAGCAGAGCTTATAGTTAAGGCTTCCCTCAGTTTCCCCGCCAAGTTTTGGTGGGCAGTGGTTCATTCACGAATCTGTCCAACACTTACAGAAAATACACTCACACCAGACCATGCTGTTATAGTAGCCAATATCTTGGTTGGTTACGATATTGATTGGTCTGCCCTTATTTCAAAGCAGATTCACGAGGCGACCCTGAAGAGGTCCACGACCATCCCTTTTCCATGCTTGATTCACCGACTATGCTTAGTGGTGGGGGTGGATGTTATTCATTACGTGGACGTGTTAGTAGGGGTTTAACGTACACTTGATGCCAACATGATCAAGGCTGATGATAATCCGATTGCACTTCAGTGAGCACCGAGGCCTCAAGTACCTATGCCAGAGATGTTCACTCTAGTGCCTCTACTGAGCCATCTACTACTGTTGCTGCTGCACCTACTACCGAGGGTCTCCCACAAGATGAGACTGATGTGGAGAGGGGACCCTCTACAGATATTCCTTCTCTAGTGGCCTCTGTATTTACTTTAGTATGCGCAGGCATTGCCTTTATATCTGCGGTAGCATTTCAAGCCTTGGCGCAGCAACAGGCCCGCACTGAGTCACAGTTGATTCAATTGTTGTAGCAGTTGAGACCCTAGGTCCGCTAGGTTGTCTCTGAGGCGGAGACCCGCATGCAAACATACACGATTGCAACTATCCAGGAGAATCTCACTCCCGTGGATGCCCACATAGATGCATTTGAGAGGTGGGTCCAGCAGACCCTCAACACAGTGAGGCCTTTAGATTTGACGACCATCCAGATGGAGCTTTAACAGCTCTAAGCCTAGATGAGTGCAACACTAGTGATCCCCGTTGATGTCCCACTGGCCTTTTCAGATAAGCTAGTGGTTGACTTGTTCGCTCCATAGGAGCCACCTTTTCCTTCCCTCGAGAAGAGGCCCCACACAGATGATGTTGATGTTGTGTGCTTTGTGACAGGGCTGATGGAGAAGCAGGAGGTCGTGCTTGCCTGTGCCTGATCGAGGCAAGATAAGGAGATGCGGCTAGCCCGCGATCATAAGAGAGCGAGGGGTGCTAACCCCTCAAGACAGGCTTCTACTGGCGAGGAGTCCACCAGACATGTGGAGGGTGGACAATCTCGAGATGAGTGAGGCGTTTCGGCACCCAGGTATGTTCTTTTGACTCCTGTTCTTTACTTTTGATATTATGTGCACATTGGGGACAATGCATAACGTTTTTGATTGGGTGTGGGTAGTTATAGGCCTCAGCGATATCTGAGTAGCCTTGACCTATAACTATCCCAATTTTTTATGCAAAGGGTTTTCTTGCCTGTGTTCTTTTTCTCTATGGTTATTTATTTTTCTGTTGAACCAACATGTTTAGGTAGTATTAGTAGCATTCAGTATTTATATTTATGACATAGTATGTTTTTGTTTAATTTAGTTTAAGGACACCCACCAAAAGTTTTTATGTTTAGTTAGTTTTGATTTCAACCTTGCATGATCAGTTATCTGACAGTGCTTGTTCTGATAACTTAGGCTAAATTGTGATAAAAACCATGATCTAATAGTCTGTATTAACATGTGAAGCAGTGCCATGTGTGAGTGAGCTTAATTGCATGATTCAGTACTGTGTTTCAATTCAAAACTTGCCCTGTTACTCTGATCTATGTTGTAGATTAGTTACTTAGGAAAGGATCTTAGGCCATTGTTCGTAATAGTCCACTTACCCTAAAAATAACCGACCAAATGTGCTATGTATCCCTTAATCCCTGTATTTGAGCCTAAAATTGGCCTCTTGATTGTAAACACCTAAGAAACCTTATCAAAATTCATGATTAAATCCTAAAATTGGCCCTGGTCCTTCCTTGAACATCGTGCTCCTTGACCGAGGCAAAAACCCTAAGTTGAGAGTGGGTACCAAAAGTGGCCCTGGTTTGAAGGATGGATAATGTGCATCTCAACCCAGGGTAAAAACCTAAGTTGAGGGTGGCTAGTGAGGAAAAAGTCATAAAAAGGGGAGGGAGATTAGTGTTTCAAAAAGGGCAGAAAACAGGGAATAGGGTGCCAAAGAAAAAAAATGAAGTGCCTAATCAGTGTGCTAAAGAGAAAAAGAATTTGAAAAATAAAGGCACTGTGCAAAAGAGTTAAAAATAGGCACCCTAAAAGGTTCGAAATAGGAGAAGAAGGGAGAATGAATCAAAAGATAGGTTGGTAGAGTGAAAGTGTAGAAAACGCAGTGTCAATGAGGGCCATTAGTCATTAAGTTTCCAAAATATCACACCAAAGCCCCCTGAGCCTATGTTACAAGCCTAGTAAGTCCTAAAGTGATCCTAACCCAACTAGTTGAAAGTGTTAGTCATGAGTATAGGGGCAAGCATATGGTAATTACCATGGTATCTGAATGTCTTTTGGGTCATGAAGAGATTTTATATTATATATATATAATGTTAAGTCTGTTGTCTAGGTGCCAACATACCATAGGATTCAACAACATTGTTGTTGCCAAAACATTGTCCTAAGGCCATATCCCGACCAGAATAGTATATCCTTGGAATTGTACTTTTCTTAGAGAAACTAGTTCCTGAGTTGTCTAGACTTAGTTTTTATTGTACAAAGAAAGGAGGAACTATAAAAACTTTTACATCCCCAAAATAGTCATACTTGGATCCTTCCTTGGCCATCAAATCAGCTGCCTGGTTTTGCTCCCTAAACACGTGATGTAGCTCTCATGTTGCCAACCTGCTCAATAATGACTTGTAATCAAAGATATGGTTATCAAAAAGATTTGTACCTGACTTGATGCTTTTCAACGCTTCCATTGCATCCGTTTCAATTTATAATTGCATGATATTGTGTTGGATAGCTAGTTGAAGCCCACATATGATAGCTTTAAGCTCTACCTCCAGTGGGTTCGTATGAGCAACAGAATTATAGAACCCAGGATCCATTTTTCAGTGTGATCCCTGAAGATACCACCCAAGCCCCCTAGTCCAGGCGTATTTCTGACGGCTCCGTCAGTGTTGAGTTTAATTACTCCCTCGTCAGGTGGCTTCCATTTCACTTGAAAGGTGTTACAAGGGGATTGCACGGTCATGTTCTTTGCAGTGATGGTAGTGTATTCAACAACCATGCCATACATAGTGTCAAAATTGACATTTTCCTTTTTTTGCTCGAACACATTTATATTTCTTGTTTTCCAGATTTGCCAAAGGCAGAAGGGTAAGATAGTGTCCCATGAGAGATATTGGTTGACAACCCTGGTTTTGATGGCCTTCCAGTGGGGCATCCAAGTCGTGTCAGTGAGGGTGCTTCTATCTAGTACGCCTATTATAGGTTTCCTATTGTAGACTTCCTCCCAAAAAGATTGTGCAATATAACATTGGAAGAAAAGATGAGTAATGTCTTCTTTTGGATGCCCATAATCTGGAAGGAAGGTAAGATAGACAAACCTAGAGGGTGAAGTCTATGATTCATCTTGGTTCTCTGGTGTTGGAGTATCCGGAGAAAGGTTTTGATTTTATTGGGGATATTTGCTTTCTAGATTTCTTTGAAGTCTCCTGCAGGTTCATGAGAGGTTTTGGTTCAATTCTCGAGGTGTTTATAAGTTGAAGAAGTGGAGAAAAGACCATTTGTGGTAAGAACCCACACTCGTTTGTCCTCACTAGTAGCATTATCATTGATGGTTATTTCATTGATAATTCTACTAATATCATTGGGGAGATTGAAGGAGATTTTTTCAAAGTCCCAATTGTTGTTCATCCTGAGGTCAGCCACAATCATGTACTCTTCTTTTCTTGTTAGAGGACCCTGTATACAGTGCCTTAGAGGAGGGAAGTGGGGTATCCAACTGTCTTTGAAAAGATGCACCCGTAAGCCACCCATCGTGATGCTTCAGAAATGTCTTTCCAGCCTTCTTGGATATTTTTCCAAGTTATGGAAACAATTTTATGGGTAGACTCAGACATCAAGTAGTTCCTACACTTGTTCTTGAGAAGGGAGGTCCAGAGGTTATCACTGTTCTAGCTAAGTCTACATGCTAGGCCTCTAAGGATGGATTTATTCCTAAGGGCAGTTTTTGTGTAGGCCAAAACCCCCTTCATCCCTATCTCTAGCTACCATGTCCTATTTTAGGAGATGCATTTTTTTTCTTGTGAGGAGCCCTAGATGAAGTCCCTGGTAACATTGTCAATACTCTTGGAAACGCCTTCAGGGAGTTTGATGTAACTCATGACATGGGAGGCAATGCCACTGAGTGAGGTTGTTGCCAAGATTCTTCTCCCAACCATGTTAAGAGTGTTCACTTTCCAACCTGCCAATTTCTTTCTCAAGTTGTCAATGAGGTATTGAAAGTCACTATTGGTGGGTCGTTTGTGGAAAATAGGAAAACCAAGGTATCTTCCAAAGGATTGTTTCTCTTCAATGCCAAAGGACAGGGTGCAGTGTCCCTTGGTTTGACTTGTGCAGTTTTTGGAAAATATTATTCTGGACTTAGTGTAGTTGACCTTTTATCCCGAAACTTTCCAGAAGCTATAGAGGATGTTGGCAATGGTGTTGCAGTTCTTTATATTATCCCTGGCAAAGAGAGTAAGGTCGTCAGCAAAGAAAAGGTGGGACAACCTAGGCCCTCTCCTACAAATCTGGATGGGGGTCTAATCCTTAAGTTGGACAGAATGTTGAATAGTTCTAGAGAGCCTTTTCATGCACATGATAAAGAGGTAATGGGACATGGGGTCTCCTTGTCTAATCCCTCTGGATAGCTAAAAAGCTTCAGTCTTTCTTACATTAATCAACACTTGGATGGTGCTAGAAGAGATGCATGACATGATAAACTTAGTGAGCTTTTTAGGGAAGTTAAAGAATTCCAGGGTATCTTTGATGTAAGACCATTCTATCCTGTCAAAAGCTTTTTCCAGGTCAATCTTCAGAACCATGTTACTAGTCTTACCTCTTATTTTTCTGACAGAAACCCTCCTGTTAGCTAGGAAACTTGCTTGGCTTGGCTATATGATGGACTGGAGAAGGGATTTGATTCTATTGGCAATGATTTTGGTGATGATCTTATAGATTGTATTGCAAAGGCCAATGGGTCTAAAATTCCTAAGACTCTAGGCGTTTGTAGTCTTAGGGATTAAACAGAGGAGGGTGGCATTGGCCTTGGGGGGGGGGGATAGTGAATAGACCAAAAACCTCTCTACAAAAATCTATGGTGTGCTTGCCATTAATGTCCCAGTATTTTTGGTAGAATAGGGGATGGAGTCCATCAGGCCTAGGGGCTTTGAGGGGCTTGAAAGACTTGATAGCCTGGATGATTTCAGTATCTCTGAGGAGGCTTCCTAGGTGTTGGTTATGGTATAAGGAGAGGGGAACCCCTGGCCTTGGAGGCAGTGTTGATTCTGGGTGATGAGCAATGTTCAGTGGAGTACAGGTTTTTGATAAAAGTGGTAATGTGGCTATGGATATCTTCGGGAGTATCCAAAATTGTTCTTGAGCCATTTTCTAGAGTGACAATTTTGTTCCTTCTTCTCCTAGTTAGGGTGGAGGTATGAAAATTTTTTGTGTTAGCATCCCCTTCACACAACCAAGAAATCCTAAATTTAGTCATCCAGAATTCTTTCTCTGCAAAGAGAACGCTGTCATATCTATCCAATGGTTCCTTTTCCAGGTTTTGAAGGAAAACATTGTGAGGATAGTTGCTGGATTTTTTAATTCCCTCAATTCTAGCCAAGGTACTCTTCATAAGTTTGAAGATGTTCCCAAACACTTATTTCAGACAGTGACTTCCTCTTGGAATAACTTTATGGAGGCTAGGAGAACATTACCGAGAAGGAAGGAACTATGGATGACGTTTTTAAAGGATGGGTGGCTACACCACATAAGCTTCATTCTAAAAGGTTTGGATATGTTAGGGTAGAGCTTAGCATTAAGAGAGAGTAGGAGAGGGAAATGGTCAGATTTTGTTCTGGGGAGGTGGGTGACTAGGGAGTTGGGGAAACTATTTATCCCGGGGGTATTTGCCACGTACCTGTCCAATCTTTCAAAAATGAGTTAGGTGTGGTTCCTGTATCTTTTATTGGTCCAAGTATACTTTTGGCCTCTAAAGCCTAGGTCTACTAACCTACAATTGGAGTCAGTTCCAAAACAGTTTTGACCTAGTCCTACTAACAACATTTCCTCCTAATTTCTTGTTGGCATGTAAAACTTCATTGAAACCCCCAACAACTAACCAGTCAGCATTGTTATTTTGGGACATTGAGCACAGGTCATTCCAAAGGTTGAGGCTAGTGTGGAAATCAGTACTAGTATAAACAACAGAGAAATACCAACTATGGGAATCAGGAATTACCTTGGCAAGGACATGGATTCCTTGAGGAAAGATAGAGATGTTATCAAGCTTGAAGAGGTCTTCCTTCAATATAATAACAATTCCCCCAGTTAATCCATGAGCAAGAGACTGAATTTGAGCATCAAAATTTAAGGAATCCGTCAGGTGTTTATGCTCAATCATTTTTGTGAGTACAAATAAAGTTGGTTTGTGTGTTTCCACCAGAGCTTCACAGTGCCTCTTGAAATTTGCACTATTTGCTCCCTTGGCATTCCACATGATGAAGTTCATCATAGTATGTTGTGAGTTTCCTAGACCTCTTTCCCCTTGTTCGATGTGGGTGGCTTCATAGGGTTCAGTGCCACAGCCGTCGAAGCCTCCTTCTTGTTCCTGATATTCAGCGTGCACGTTGCCAGTTGACTCAGACATTGACCAGAATCACTGAGGGAATCGCCTCCTCAAACTCCTTTATCAACAACTTCTCCAATATGTAAGCTTTTGGAAATCGTTCTTCTATGCTTGCAAATAATTCCTTTATTTCCTTGTTGCTTCGCCTTAACAACTCTAAGGTTGACATTTTCGGCTCTTTTGGTGGGTTTCTTTCCATGATTTCTTCTTGGGGTGGTATCGGGTTGTTTTTCACCATTGGAATGACCCTTAGACTCTAGGTATTGGGCATATAGGGATAGAAGAGGAAGAATGGAAGTGTCAAGAAAGTTTGGCTCATCAACGAGCCTATCTCCAGTGAGTTGGTTGTGTTGATGTTCCCCGCTAGCTGGGTTTGGTAAATCGTTTCTACCCATACTTGCATTCCCAGTCCTTCTATGGCATGATCCAGACCCTCTTTGACAATTTGTGCTAGGTATGTTGGGTCTTGAACTAGCATGGTGATTGGTCGATTGTCCACCGATGCATGAAAAGTCAATTGACGATCCTGTAGTCCCATTTCCAGCCAAGAGGTTGGTTGGTGGGTTGGTGCCAATGGCTCAGAGGCTATGGTGATGAGGGTGTTCGCAGGTGTTGGCTTGGGAGTTTGGTTTTGTGCCACGGTAGGGGTCGACTATGTTTGGGAAATTGCCACATATCTTTAATAATGACTCCTTTCCTACTCTCAGTAGAGGAGTATTGAGATTATTTGATTGGACTTCAATGGTCATGTGAACTACGTCGGAGTAATGATTATTTTTCTAGTGTAGTAGACACCTTGCATCGGAGAAGATGGTAAGAGATTATTATTATTTTGACTCCATTGTTAGAACTGTGTGTGTATCACATGGGGCCAAGTGGATCTTTGGAGATTAATTTAGATGAGGGGGGAATTTCCTCAAATCTATCTCGGGTAGCATCTGTATCTTACGTGGGAGGGGTGAGAGATTCTCCATTAATGCCATAAATAGCATTTAATGGAGCAGTGGTTGGTTGTTTGGTAGGTAGTGTGGGAGCTTGTGCCCCACACGTCCCTGAAGTCGGGGGTGTGGGCAAGTGTACAGGTATGGGCCTCACCTGCAATGGTTGGCCTAACAAGGCTCCATTTTTGCTCGTACTTGTTATGCTTTTTCCATCTTGTTGATCTGGGCTTTGAGTTTTTTGGGCCCACGATTTGGCTTCTTGTGTTTCCATTTTGGGCCCGTTGTGATGGGAATAGGTGGCCTTGGTATGGGTGTGCCCTTTTCCTTGGACCTACCTTCTTGGAAAGTGGACAACTTTCCATTGGTCAGCGTCATCCGGGCGAGTCTTGGCAGTGTCTTTGTGGGTGTCTTCGTCTTCAAGAAGTTTTTCCTTCATTAGGCAACGGCCTGAGGTGTGCCCCAATTTTCCACATAAAGTACACAAGATCGGTTCCCCCTCATAGATAATTTGTTATCGATAGGTACCTATAATGACTTCATTCTTGACCACCAATTCGATAGGTACTTGGACATAAATGTGGGCGTACCTCCCTCTAAGGGTAGCGGAGGTGCAGACATCGATCTTTAGGAGAGTGCCCAATTTTTTATCCACCCTTTCTAAGATTTGCTTGTCATAAAACTCTATGGGTAGGTGTGGTAGCCTTGCCCATATGGCAGTGTGGGTTATCGTCTCCGTTTGGGGGACAAAGTTGGGTTCCCATTTGCGTATAGAGACAAAATTATCCGCTACAAATCAAGGTCCTTCGCGTAGTACCTTATTTGTATTAACTTTCGCAGTAAATTTGACTACGTGGTAGTCATTGCCCAAGTCAATCAATGTGAGGGGTTATGATGGCCTCCATAGATCTAGAAGCTTATTCTTGAGGTAGGTGTAGGGGATTTTCTTCCCAAGTACCTTGATGATGACTAAGGCGCTCCAAGGTTGGTAATGTCGTTGCATATCATCTCTAGAGAGATGAATTGCCTCGTCATTCTGGGGATTATCATCCAGCTCCATCCCTTGTAAGTTGGAGTTAGTATAGATTTGGTTGAGGTTCTTGTTCTTCTCCAATAGTACATCTCTGGAGGGAATCTTGTTGTGTGTAGGTTCTTTCTGATTTTGGTTGGTCGAATCGGTAGTTTAGGTGGGTTTGGTGGATGTGATGGCCAGAGTTCAATGGCGCAGTCTGTGTCACTCATATAGCCAACTCTCTAAAAGTTAATATTTACTCATAATTGGTTGTTCTTTATATATGGGATAAAAATGGTTACTGTATAAATAGATGGGATGTATCTACATTTAAATCATGCATATTACAACAGTGTTGCTACAACTTATCATTAAAAAAGATAATGTTAAATATAAAAAACACATCTAAAGTATTTTTTTGGGGATTTGATATTTAAATTATTGAAAGTATGTGTTTCATATCTAAATTATCACTCATTAGTTTGAAAGATACCTTAATGGTGTGTGCAATCTCTTTTATCTAAAGACCTTACCACATGACATTATACTTGGACAAAATATTCTATTTTGACAAAAATTAAAGAAAGTATTAGTTAAAAGTTAGAGATTAAAGTATCAGTATCTTCCAAAATATTTAATTTTTTTTTTAAAAAAAAAATTCAAATATTTATCTTACCCTAGTCCACCATCTCCTCACCCATTATCCGACAACCCCAACTTTAAGAAAAAGATATTATAATTTTTTTTATAATAATCTTACTTTAACCCCCGCCCCCTCAAACCACCTACTCCATCCCAAAATAAATTAGATATTATTTTTTAAAATAAATTAAATTACTCTCATCGTATCTAATCCTCCACTCTCAATTTCTTTTTACTTTTATATATATATATGTTTTTAGATTTTTTTTTTCTAGTTGCATGCTGAATATAATAGAAATGAAAATTTCATTTGCAAAAAAAATCTTACTGTGAGTATTTTTGCTAAAAATGTATGTGTATATCTAACACAAAATGGAAAAAAAAAATAACACAATGAAAGTCTGAGGGTTATGTGGGGTGGGGTGGGGTGGGGCGGGGCAGGATTTTTTTTTTGAAAAAAAAAAGATAAAATAATATCTTTTTTTTTGGAAGGGGGTTGTGGGTGTGGGTTGGGGGGTGGGGGCAATAGAATTAGGTGATGGAGTGGGATAAGAAATTTTATAAAAAAAAAAAAAAATCTTTTGAGATGGTGAGGTTTTAGTCTTTACCTTTTAACTATTATCTAGTAATTTATTTAATTTTTGTCCAAGTAGAATATTTATGACAATTTTCTTAAATAATAAAGAGAATATAGTATACACACCATCAATAGAATGTAATAAGTAAAAGAGGTGTGTTTCCCAAATTAATAAGTAATAATTCAGGTATAAAACTTACACTTCCGACAATTTAGATATGAAATTAAAAAAAATAAAAATAATTTAGGTGTATTTTTAACACTTCATTCTTGAAAAAAAAGGAGGATATACTAAATTATACTCTTGATCCGTTCGTTGTTGGAAATTCCACAAGAGGTTTGGAAGCCCCATTAGACTGAAAGCCAACAAAGATGGGAAAAAAAAAAGTAAAATAAATTAATTAGATTTGTTATCATTTTGCTAAATTAATTATTAAACTTACGTTTTAAATTTTAATTTATTTGGGTAGATTTTAATGTTGAACTGAAATTCAAACAAAAGGAAATAATTGGCAAAATAAATTCAGACACAGATGTGTAAGACCTAATTACATACAGTAGAGACACAAATTTCTTAAATCAGTTGTAAATAACTTAATTATACATTGAGCATTGTCCAAACGCAAATATTTGTGCTCTTCCTCATATTATACAGTGTATGTTCAATAATATATCAAATGATTAATGACGATTCGACTCCGTAGTTTTTCTATCAAAAATAAAAGAATTGGTGTGAATCCATTCTATATTGAAGAAAATTCATTGATCAAATCATTCACTCCATAGTCTTATACATCTTTTGAAGAACTGATTAATCGGACAAGAATAAAGATAGAGTCCGTTCTACATGTCAACTCCAATATAATGACTCTGATATAGCTAGCCCTTTTAGGTACTTGAATATTGCCTAATTGCTCAGGTCCATTTATGGTTATTGCTTCTATGAACATAGTAGCTAAATAATCCCAACGTGTTACATAAGACAAATATTGTATAATTGTTCGGTTTTCTGCAATTTTATTAACTAGTTGAGGTTTAACCACGTAAACATGCATTCTGATAAAAAAAAAGAGAATTGTTTTTTAATCCTTACCGCTGGAAAGATGCAGGACATTCATACTTTCAATTCTCCAATATCTGGGCTCAAAGGTTCAAAAAGAGCTTCCACCTCGCTATCGTTAACTTCCTCCAAGCAAGATGGTTTCCACTTTGGGTTCTAAGAAAAAAATAAGACAAAATGCCTATTAAGTTGAAATTCCTTGCCCAAGATAATCCAACTATCATTTAGCAGTGAAGGCTAACACTAAATAGTCGTGAGATTAAATTATGATGCTACTTAATTTGTTGTTTGATTGGTAAGTTCAGGATAACTTATTTCGAAATTAATAATTAGTACGGGATAAGTTATCCCCCCTTGGGTAGTATAGTAATCTCGGAATAATTTATTCTTGATAAAATACGTAAAATGACAAAGATATCCCTTTAAATCCTTTTTATACATCAAATTTCAAATTCATATATATTCACATTATCTTTAATATCATGTATAAAAACATTTACAACCTTCACTACCCTTTTATAATAACTTTTCATATTTTTTATTAAAAAACTACATTATATAAATATATTTGTTATTTATGAATTTATTCAACTGATTCTTATGTTTATTTATATTTTGATTTCTCTACTATTGAATTTCATATTTTTAAATATATATTCTTTTAGAGGAAAAGAGTCAAAAATGCCCTTGTACTATCAGAAAGGATAAAAAATGTCATTCGTTTATACTTTGGGTCATTTATGCCCTTGTACTATCAGAAATGGGTCAAAATGTCATGATACTAACGGAAAAGGGTAAAAAATTATCTTGATTTATACTTTGGTCCAAAAATGCCCTTATTGTTACCAAGTAGGTCAAAAATGTCCTTCTTTAAATAAATGTGTGTGTATATATATATATATTTTTTTTTATTTTGAAAAACATATTATATTCCTAATAAAAATATTATTTTTAAAGATTTTTTTTTTTTAAATCACATTAACTAATAAAAATGTACTTAATCTCATTTTATCAATTAAAATAGAACATCGTACCTCTGAGCAAATAATATATGTCATAAATATAAGATCATAGTAAACTCAACATTAATTTTTATTTAGATAATAATAAAAATAGTAATTATAATCAAGCAAAAAAAATATTTTTTAAATTTTTTTCTCGAATTTAAGTAGGATAAATATTTACTAATTAAAAAAATACTATAAATGCCCTTCATTTATAGTTTGGTCCAAAAATGGTCTTATTGTCAATACTTTGGTCCAAAAATTCTCTTATTGTTATTTAATGGGTCAAAATGCCCTTTTTCAAATAAATTTATTATTTATTTTATTTTTAAACATACGATTTTTCTTACAGTATTTTTTTAATTAGAAAATATTTATCCTATTTCAATTTGAGAAAAAAATAAAAAAAATATTTTTTTTGCTTTATGAGGTAGTGGTAAGGTCTGCATAATTTTTATCCTTCCCAGACCCCACTTGTGGGATTCTACTGGGTATGTTGTTGTATTGTTATCTAAATAAAAATTAATGTTTGATTTATTATGATCTTATATTTATGACATATATTATTTTTACAGGGGTACGATGCTCTATTTTAATTGATAAAATGAGATTAAGAAAAGAATTATTTTCTTACATTTTTATTAGTTAATGTGATTTTAAAAAAAATAAGAAAAAAATTCTTTAAAAATAATATTTTTATTAGAAACACAATATGTTTGAAAAGAAAGAAAAAATATATATATATATGGACATTTTTGGACCAAAGTATAAATCAAAAGCATTTTTGACCTATTTTTGATGGTACAAAGGCATAAATGGTCCAAAGCATAAACAAAGAACCTTTTTTATCCTTTCTTATAGTACAAGGGCATTTTTTACCTGTTTTCCCTTCTTTTAGTCACTTCAAAGCTTGTATTTTATATAACAATTAAAATGAAGAGAACTTTAATATTTTACAATTTTAAAGTGATATGTACTTATGAAGTGATATAAATAATAAATTCTCTTTTAATTAAACAAACATAAGATGAATATTCTATTTTTAAGCTAAATAAGATGAAAGTTTTATTTTTAGATATATGTGGTATCATCATGGGAATGCACACACACAAATAGGCCTGAGCATAAAATATTGACAATTGAATTGTCAAACCGAACCGAAATTTTTAGTAATTTGGTATTAGATAATTGAGTATTTGGTATAGTATTTGGGAGTAAAATTTTAGAATTATGGTATTGGATTTGGGATTGGTATGAGATATTAGTATCATTTGGTATTCGGTATTTTTCAAATACTGAATTATTTACTTAATGGAGATCATATATCAATATGCCCATTACTCATTAGTAAAAGTTCAAAGAGAAGTTTAAACTAAACATAAATAATCAATATATATGTTTTTTAGTAGAGTTAATTTGCTTTTCTTAATTTCTTTTTCTTTTTTTTGATTTGCACAAGGTGTCCGAGTCTCTTAGAGCCCCGACTAATCCCAGGGATGCACAGGCCCTCGGCAAGGAGTTTTCCGCAAGTGCACCACGGTTAATTCAAGTTTTACCGTGGTCCGATAACCCTCAAAAATTGTTTGCACCCAATGGGTTTCGAATTTGAGACCTTGAAAGGGAGCAAACCCCAAGGCTCAAGTCAATTGCTACCATGCCAACCCCTGAGGGTCTTCTTACTTGATATATATTCTATTATATCATGCTTTCACATAGAAAAATAGAAATAATTGGAACAATAGTATTAACTTTGTAATACAATCGACTACAACTCCAATATGGTACCTCCATAGCCACTTCACCTTAAGGGCTTTACTTTGGTTTTGAGGTTTTTGATACCTAGTCCACCTTGTTCTTTACTTCTGACAATACTTTTCTATTGGACCAAGTGAAAGCATTTCCTTGTTGCTTTGCTATAAGAAGGTTCTTAAGATTTTATCCAACCTCGGAACAACTGACTGAGGTATATGGAAGATAAATAACATATATGTAGGGAGAGCATCTAGAACTATGTTAATCAAAGTTAGTCTACCTTTGAAGGATAGACATTGAGATCTCCAATTTCTCTTCACATTTCTCCAGAATTGAGTTCCAAATGTCTATAGACTTGGACTTTAACCCCAAGCATGCCCAACTATACTGATGGCAAAGTGCCTACCACTTTCCCAGAATCTGTGAAAGGCTATCTATATCTAGAACCAAATTAATTGGATAAAAAGGGCTTTTGTTCCAGTTTATATGGAGCCTAGAAATGGCTTCAAAATATACCAGTATGAGTCTTGGTATCAATAGTTGCTCCTTCTCAGCCACACAAAAAATTAGTGTAACATCAGCATATTGGAAATGTGTGATCTCTACATTGTTTCCAGTAACCTTGCTGACTTCAACTCCCTGAATTCTTTTTGATGTCTTAGTTATACTAAGCATGTTGTTGAGTACCTCCATAGCTATGACGAACAAGGGGATAGGGGATCCCTTTGCCTGATCCCACTATATGCATTAAAGAAGCCTTCAGGTGACCCATTAATGAGTATTGAAAACTTTACATTTGAGACAATACTTGACCCAGTTTGCTCCATATCCCATCAAAATCCATTTGTCTCAACATACTTGAAATGAATTCCCAATTCACATGGTCATACACTTTCTCAATATCAAATTTGCATAATATATCAGGTTTATTTTGGGACATTCTGGAATCAATTTAACAAACTTATTTAACACTCTTTTAATTTGTTTCATGTATGTCTACGTTTCAGTCATGTAACACATGTTAAAAATGGCTAAATTTCAGTCATGTCGAATTCTACCCTCAAATCTACTACAGATAAGTTTAAATTTAAAACATAAGTTTCATATATCATAAAGAATCAATCATCAATTTGTTAAAACAACAAATCTAATAAACATATTTAGTACCCTTTTAATTTTTTTCATGTGCACTTCAGTCATAGATATCTGAATTGCACGTAAAATTGGTTAAAAGTTCCAATTATATGAGTTTGAACTTATTGGAAGTAGACAGTTTTGTCTAAAATTACCAAATCACGCAAGACAGGTACCAGTTAAATGGGAGGACCATGACATTTTTTTGGTAAAGAAACCAGAAACCCAACATTTATGCAGTCATAACAAACCTGATCCTTATCCACTAAGACTGCTCGGACACCTTCAGCAAAGTCGCTCCGTAGGGTGGACCTTATAGCAATGCGATATTCAGTTTTCATGACACCAGTGAGCTGAGTGATAAAGATGAGAATATAATCATTAGTGAAAAAGATGAAAATCAAACATCTTTTAGAAGAAGAAAGAGTAGGAAACAGTACATAACCTGGAGGGAAGCTCACCCTGGATAAGTCGTTCTCAGTTTTGCCGCGTGCAGATGCTACCTTAGAGAAGAGTTTTTGGGTGAGACAAAGTGAAAAAGGGGCCCCCTTATTAAGCCCTTCCAAAGCATCCTTTGCCCATTCTGCCACTGTCAAGTAAATGAACTTGCAAATGAAAATGGCTCTAAGTTTTACGCATAGATAAAATAAGATATCAAATTCTTGTATCCAGACATTAATCTATATCTTCTGTATTATATTAAAAGGATAAAGGTTTTAGAAAAATTGATTGAATTTTTTATCTTTCATTAAAAAATCCTAGACAAAAATCATATTTACTATTTTTCTCAAATAATTGTTATTTAATTATTATCTAAATATTTATGTAAAAACTCTTTATGTTTAGTAACTTTTAAATCAACTAAAATTCTATTTTTTATATGTTTCTTCATTCAAAATTTATATAAAGTAACTTTAAATTAATCAAAATTTTGCCACATAATTTCCGACTTTAGAGTTGATACACAACAAAGTTTGACTTTTGTCCTTGGATATCTAATTTTTTATTTAAAAATAAATAAAGTAACTCTTATCGATACCATTGTAATTTTGATTTTTGATATTAATAGTAAAATTTTATTCACTACATTTGATTTTACTACCCAATTATTAATGTGATGGTAAATTATCATGTTCCTCTTTAAATAGACTTTTTTTCCTAAAATATTTTATGTTATTAAAATTTTGTATTTAATAACGTACACATAATAATTTGTTTTTTTGTATATATATTTATTATTAATTAATGCGATATACAGACAGTACAAAATAGAGAGCACATGAACTCATTTATGAAGAAAAGTCTTACTGCTAAGCCTTTTTTAAAAGGGAAATAACATTTGTACCCTAAAAAAGAAAAAATATTTTTAAGTGACTACCTCCCTACTTTTATATCTCTTGTTTTTAACTACTAACACGCATTTAATGCCATGAGAGAGTATATATACTCTGAAGATATCAAGAAGGAAGAGGCAGCGTTTCAGTGGAAACACTACTAAATTACTACTTGATATCATCAAAGTATATATATACTCTGATGGTATCAAAGAGGAAGAAGCAGTGACTCTGACAGCATCAAGGAGTAACATGCATTGCTTCAGTGAAAAGACTGCTCAATTAGTGCTTGATACCATCAGAGTATATATATGAAGAAGCAGTGGTTCAGTGAAAACACTATTCATTTGCTCAAAGAAATAGGGAGTGTTGGTCAAGTGAAAAGAATAAGGAGGCAGTTGGGTAAAATATTTGGACCATGGGTGAAATAAGGATAAATATATCGAGTTGAGTTCAATTTGGGAAAATAATTTTCCTTGGGGGTCCAATTTGTGTAGTTTTCCCCTTTTTAAAATAAGTGTTAAAGCTTGTTTGGATTAACTTTTGGCTTTTGACTTATCAGCCAAAAGTCATAAGTTAGTATTTTTGGCTAATTTTTATCAATTTAGCTTAAAATCAAGTGCTTAAAAGAATTTTTTTAAAACTTCAAAAAGTGTTTAAAAGCTAATTCAGCTTAAAAACACTTGAAATAAGTTAATTCAAACAAGCTCTTACTGCTAAACCTTACCCAATGTATCAGCGCTTTGATTATGATTTCTTAGCTCCTCTAGTATATCTCTAATGGACTTGTTACCAGCAAAAGTAGAAACAATTCTGGGTAAAAGTGACTTCAAACGAGGTTCTGATTTAGGGTTGCCGCTGTGCTTCGTCAACAGTTCATTTATCTCCTCATCTGGATCCTCGGAGCTGTTTTAACAAAACAGAACTTATTTCAAAGTTGAAATATATAACTGAATTGATTTGTATAAGCAACAATACACATTTGTCAGAAGGCATAAGAAGCAATATTCTGAAGAAGAATGCTGAACGCCGGATGTGCCTCATGAAGTGATGATTAGAATACAGTAACAGAAGCACTAAAATAGTTTCAAGCATAGGACAAAAACTTTGCTCAATATGGGGAATCTCTTCCCCTGAAGACAAACCATCAAAAGATTTGAAGAGAAAAGACACAACCTAAATGTGGCCACAAATAGTTTTTACATGCAAAGATAAAGAGACTCAAAAGGGCAAGGAGCTGTGCATGTCTCATGGATCTGAGTAATTGATCAAAATTGACATTTAGTGCATGAGCTTCATATTACTAAGAGAATAATTTGGGACATACAATTTAGTTGCAAGCAAAGCTTCCTTCAATGTACCCAAATTTGCAGAAGGGACATAATGAGTTCCCAGACCAACATAGAGAGCATCAGCAGGTGTTGATATCCTACTGCCGGTCAATCCAAGATAAGCGCCTGCAATAGCTGAATTGATCAACCAAACACATAGGAAAGGAGGGGAGAAGATAGGTACACGATAACACTACACGTACATTGTTAATCAGTATCTCACACCAAAAAAATATGGATGGATACTAGCAGAAAAGTGAGATAGAAAGCTCTTACTTGGCTTCTTTATCCCTTATTAAAAATACTCCATTAGTTACAATTTATATTCACGACACTCTTTCCATTTTTGCATATTCTATAATTCTAAAATGTCTGCCAGGATTGTCATTAATAATTTTATTCTATAAACTTTCAGATCTATTATTAATTTCAATTGATATAAGAACTTTCAATTTTAACTTTGACAATCAAACTAATTTCTCCATTATTACTTAATGATTTTCTTCCACTACCTCTGATATGAAACACGGGTCAAATTACTTTGTTAAACTCAGCGTCCAATCAAAACCTATCATATAAAATAAAATATATAGTGAAAGTTATTAACAGGAATCAGATGCAAATGTAACCCACCCCACCCCACCCCCAAAAAAAAAAAGCTTAATCTTTTAAAATGATGCATTTGATATACAATACAATTAAGGGTATTCACAAACTTTATTTAGAGCTCGTTTGGATTAGTTGATCCTTAATTGCTTATAAGCTTTAGGTGTTGAAAGTATTTTTAAGAGCTGAAATTACATTTTATAAACAAGCAAAGATGCATTTGGATAGAAGTGTTGAAACTGTTAATAAACAGTTAATGTGTTTGGTAAAAAAGAAAAAGTGTTAAGTTGTTCTTTAAACTGTTAATAAACAGTTGATGTGTTAGGTAAAAAAGAAAAAGTGTTAAGTTGTTCTTTTGTTAGAATGCCTAAAAAGTTTTCCAAAATATTATTAATTTAAGAGTATCCTTGTAAAGAAAAGAAGGAACAATGGATATAAAGTGAACAGGAAGTTAGAAGTTCTGTTTTGGGAAAGATATTTTGAGAATTAGAAAAAATATTATGGATAAAATTGTAAAATACTTTATCAAACCAAAAGCGTTTATAAGCTGAAAAATCAGAAATTTGGGGATAACCAACTAATGGCTTTTAGCTAATTTTGGCTCATTAACGCCTGACTTAATAAGCAGTGTTATCAAAGACGAGCTTAAGCCTCGAAGCGAGACTCAAAATGTGTTGAGTGTTTTGCCTCACTTATTGTGCACTTTAATGTTGTTACCAAGGTGCTAAGGCATACTTTTCCTTGTCAATGAACCTCTTTTGGAGAGACGACACTAAATATTGATATTTCACTTTATCCTTAAAAAAAGTCAATTTCTTTGATCATATATTTGTTCTTCGTGCTATAATTTTTAGTCTTGGACTAAACATGTATATCTGTACTTTCCTCCCTTTGTGCCTCTTTTCATTAAAGCCCATGCTTTATTTGTTTGCGCTTAAAGCCTCAATGTAACTTAAGAGTTTTTTGCACTTTTGACTTTTAAGAACACTGTGAATTTCTATCTCCTCAGAAATCTGATTGATACAAGATTCCAAGAACAGTATAACTCTCTGTTTTCTTGATTTTCTGGTTACCCTTTGAACTTTCCTCAAGAAATCTCTCTCCTTCTTCTTCACCCCCAATTCCGAGAGCAAAAGTTCTTACGGAGATTTTAATAATCTGGATTATTTCCTCATCGTCTCTTTATTGGGGTGGGGTTCTTGAAATTCTATCACGAAAATTACAAAAAGGTGAAAGTTTCTTCATTTCCACATTACGACAGTGGTTGGTGGAGAAGGGCGGAAAGCGGTGTACCGACGACAATTTTGAGGGTTTCTTCCAATCTTGATCTCTTTCTCCGGTGACATCGAGCTATTGCTCCGCTTTGTTCGATTGATCTATCAGAGCTCCATTTTGAGGTCAAAACAGAACCCCAACTCCAAATCATTCTAGCGACCAGAACTGTACGCCAAGTGATATCTTTCAATCTCTTGTTATTTCGTATTTTAATCAATTGTATCTTTTTAATTGCCTTTTATTTCTTGCCCTCTACATATTTGTGTTATTGTCTCTTGCTTGTTGTGTTGACTTTTATCATATATTTCTAGATTTATCATATATTTCTATATTTACCATTTCTATTTTCTGAGCTGACATATCATATTGTGTTGTCTTTACCCATTTATTCGTCTTGATTTTGTACCTGACTGTTTGATTAGTAATATACCTTATATTTTTATTGTTCTGTATTATTGGGTTGTATAGTTTTCTATAGATTGTATCTTCTTGATCTTAGTAGCTCAGTGAGTTATTAGCTCTTAGTTTAGTGGCGTTAGGATCTAATGGTGGATTAGGGTCATATCGTCGGTTGGGGTTAGGGGTAGGGAGTAGGGGTGATAAGAGGGGCACGGGCTTATTTAAGTTAAGGGTAGGGTCGTGGAATATAAGATCACTTACAGGGAAATCTACAGAACCAGTGAAGAGTCTTAAGCGGAGACAAATTAATATAACGTGTGTTCAGGAGACCATATGGGTAGGTACCAAAGCTCGGGACGTAGATGGGTTTAAGTTATGGTACTCGGGTGGTTCTAAGGATAGAAATAGAGTAGGTATCCTAGTAGATGAGGACCTTAGGGAATATGTGGTTGATGTTAGAAGGATTAATGATAGGATGATGTCTATTAAACTTGTGGCGGGTAGGCATGTAGTGAATATAGTTAGTGCCTATGCGCCTCAAGTGGGCCTGGACGAGGAAGCCAAAAGACTCTTTTGGAAAGATTTGGATAAGGTTGTGAGAGGCATACCGGAGGCGAAAAAACTCTTCATTGGAGGAGACTTTAATGGGCATATTAGGGCAACCACTAGCGGGTTTGACGATGTCCATGGAGGCTTTGGTTTTGGGGAAAGGAATGGAGTCAGGACGTCATTCTTGGATTTTGTCAAAGCCTTTAAGTTGGTTATTGCTAACTCATGTTTCCCGAAGAGGAAAAATCACTTGATTACCTTTCGTAGTACGGTAGCTAAAACTCAAATTGATTACTTCTCCAGAAGGGAGGTAGAAGCCTTTGTAAGAATTGCAAGGTTATTTCGAGTGAAAATATTTCCACTCAACATAGGTTTCTAGTGATGGATTTAGAGATTAAGAGGAAAAAGAAGAGAAAGATTATTAAGGCCCAACCGAGGATTAGATGGGGCAACCTGACTACTATCCTTTCACGAGAGATGGAAGAAAAGTTGAGTAATTTAGAGGCTTGGAGTAGTAGCGGAAATGTGAACATTATGTGGGACATTACTGTTGGTTGCATTAGAAAAGTAGCTACCGAGGTTCTAGGGGTTTCGAAAGGGACCTGTGTTGGACGTCAAGACGATTGGTAGTGGAATGACGAAGTCCAAGGCAAAGTGAAAGCTAAGAAGATTGCTTATACGAAGTGGTTGGAGTGTAGGGATGGGGATGAAAAGCGAAGGCTTAAGGAGATCTATAAGACAGAGGCAAAGATTGTGGTGATGAGTGCTAAGACAGCAGCGTGTGAGCGCCTAAATGAAGAGCTAAGTGATAAAGACGGGGACAAGAGATTGTATAGGCTCACTAAGGAGAGAGAAAGGAAAGTTCGCGACTTGGACCAAATGAAGTGCATCAAGGATGAGGAGGGTGAGGTGTTGGTGGATGAGACTTCCATTAAGCTAAGGTGGCAAACTTACTTTCATAAACTCTTAAACGAAAAAGGAGATAGAGATATTGAGCTGGGTAAGTTGGCACACTCCGAGAGTCATTGAGATTTTGGTTATTACAAGCAGTTTAGAGTTGAGGAGGTTAGACGTGCTATTAGTAGGATGAAGAGAGGGAAGGCGATCAGACCCGATGAGATTCCGGTAGATTTTTGGAAGAACATGGTCAAGGATGGCATAGAGTGGTTGACTAGACTGTTCAAT